>JAURVB010013198.1:0-45560 GCA_033002965.1 Piper betle | reverse complement strand
CCGAAGCTTTGCAACCTTCGTTGGAGTTGAGAAGTTATGACTATGAATGTCCATAAAATCATCTACTTTCCATACCCCACACTTGCTTAGATGTATTTTCATATAAGCTTTGCAATCCTCTCTAGTCTCTCTACGCCTTTTAACTTCTCTCCCCATCTTCCTCTTGTCATTCATATCTATTTTACCTTCTTTCGAACATACAAATTTGCGAGCTGTGATACAGTTCGTCTTTCTCGATCGATAAAATTGTGCCTTTCGAATGCCAAACCCTTGTCTTCTTGCATATTGGTTGTAAAAATCATATGCATCTTTTCTGACAAGAATTCCATGCCCAAACAAGGAGTCATATTTTCACAGCATTCAGATATTTTTTCGGCATCACCTTCAGCTTCTATTTTGTCAAAATCTTCGTCACTCTTGTTTATTTCTTCAATTTCCTCACAATCTTCATCACTCTGATCTCCCTTATCTTCCATTGAACTACCGGTAGGTTTGACGTCACCGTATCTAATGGTGATGTCTTCTTCCATCAGATAATCAATGCTGCTATCTTGAGTGCAACCTAATACAGGAAATTGAAATATGTTAATTGTTCATTACCAGTATATAACAGATACAATGAATCATCAACAAAATCATTATAGCTGTACATCATTTTAATTCATAAACCTACTCTAAAACACAGGCCAACTAAGCCTCATTAAGAAACTAATCCATTCATGGACTAGCTAGGCACAACAACTTATTATAATGAATAACATAGCGTTAAGGATGAATAAACATAGCTAGGCACAACAAAATCATTATAAACAGCATAACATAGCGTCAGGGATGAATACCATAAGCGTCGATGAATAACATAAACGTATAAATTGCATAACATAACCGTATAAACTGCAACACCAGACCTCCTGCGAGAAGGGCGGCAACCCAACGGTGTGGTGAAGAATCCGAAATTCCGAGGCTGAAGTTGCTGGCTGGAAACAGAGGAGGCGATGCAAATGCCGGTGGAGTCGTCCAAAATACTGCAGCGTCAGAAGACGTAGCTAGCGTCCGTGGAGTCAATGGAGGTGCTGACAAATGTGGGCATGGCGGCGGAGGAGGAGGTGGACTCCGCGGTGTGTTTGGAGGACTGCCGTTGGCGGGAGAAACAGAGGAAGCTCTGTCCTCGGAGGCGTCTAAATAGCAGCACCTTCAGATGAGATACACTGGGTCGGAGGCGTCGATGGAGGAGATGCCAACAGTGGACGTGGCGGCGGAGGGAGGAGGGGGTGGACTGCGCGGTGGGCTTGGCGGACCGTCGCTGGCGATGGCGGGGGAAACAGATGAAGCGGGAACGGACGAAGCGGGAAACAGAGGCGGGGGAGAAGAAGGAGTTTAGGTGCCGGGGGTAGTTTCGTAATAAAAACTTGATTCGCTCCCGACTCAAGTCAATATTACGAAATACATGTCGAAAAATATGAAAAAATCGAGTAAAATACCATAAAATTAAAAAATCAATTACAACTTGATTATTTTATTTTTTGGCATTTTATAGTATTTTTTATATTTTTTGGTGTGTATTTCATCATATTGACTCGAGTCGGGATCGAGTAAAGGTTTTATTACAAAACTACCCCTGCTGGGATCGAGTCGGGATGTATTTCATCATATTTTTTCATATTTTTTAAGATTTATTTTGTAATATTGACACGAGTTGGGAAGGAAATGGGCAGGGGTAATTGTGTAATAAAAACTTTACTCGCTCCCGACACGAGTCAATATTACGAAATAAATCACGAAAAATATTAAAAAATAAATTAAAATACCATAAGTTTTTATTACGAAATTATTTTATTTTATGGAATTTACTGTATTTTTTTATTTTTTTGATCTATTTTATAATATTGACTCGAGTCGGCAGCGAGTAAACTTTTTATTACGAAACTACCCCTCCCATTTCGTTTTCCCCTGCTTTGCCGCGCGATCACTCTTTTTGCCCCTGTTTTGCCGCCCGCCGCCGCCGCCGCCGGCTGCCGTCGCCGCCTCGCCATCGCCTCCATTCCTTCCCCTTGTCCCTGCCGTTTTCGTTCCCCGGCCGCCAGCTCCCGCCGTCAACCACCCTCTCAGTTTACTTGCTCGGATTGGCCGCCCTCATGACAACCGCCTCGGCGAATTCGTGATCAACGGCTGACTACAGCTGCAGGCTGGCGTAGGCGACGGCTTTGCGGACATCGATGTAGTCGACGAAGGAAAAATGTGAACTTGGCAGGGCGTCGCGGTAAGCAGAGCAGGGGCGGTGCCGGGCGTCGCGGTAGGCAGAGCAGGGGCGGTCCCGGGCGTCGCGGCTAGCATGAACACCAACCTCGACGGGGACGAGGGGGACGAAGCACTGGAACATGATGTCGGCGCCCTTGATGAGGCCGACGAAGACTCCGCCGGCGACGGCGGACGAAACAGAGGACGCTGGAACGGAGAAAGGGACGGTGGGGAGGAGAAACAGTGGTTTTTTTGTTGGGATTGAATTTGAGCCGTCGGATCATCATCTAAGGGCTGTAAACAAATTCTATCACAGCCAACTTAGCTGTACTCTAATACAGCAATCTTTTCCCCTATATATATATATAGGGCAGAGGAATGCTGTACTGCAGCACAGCCAAGATGGCTGTGCTGCATTGTTTCAGCTGTTGGATCAAATCCAACGGCTGAAACATGCTCCCCATAAAATAAAATAAAAAAGATTCTGGGGTGCCGCCGCCGCCGGACAGTCGACGCCACCCCTGCCCTGCCCGTCGTCGCCCCGCCGGGGGCGGTGAGCGGGGCGATGGATCTCGCAGGGCGACACACGCCACCCGTCCCCTGCCCGCCACCCCGTCGCGCGACGCGCCCCCCCCCGTTCCCACCGCCATCCCGCTGGATGACGCCCCGCGTCCCTCATCCCCGTCCCCGCTGCCACCCGCCGCACCCCCTGGCCTCCACCTGCCACCTCACCGCGCGCGCGCCCGTCCCCTATCGCCGCGCCGACCGTCACCGTGGCCGAGCACCCTTCCTGCGGCGGTGTCGACAGATCTTTTATCTTGGCCATTGGATGCTAATCCAACAGCCAAGATCAAACTCTAACACAGGCAAAATGGTTGTGCTGGAGTACAAGAATCTTTATTCCATATATATATATATGAGAAAAGGGAGTATGTGCTCAAGCACAGACTCCCTACCTATGTTGGATTTTGTTCCAGCCGTTGGATCGCGATCTAACGGCCGAAAATCATTCCCTCCCTTCCCTATCTCCCTTCCCCTCCTCTCCTCCTCTCCTCTCCTTCTCCCCGAGCTGGGCGTCCCTGTCTCCTCTCGCCGCGCTCCCCCGTGGGCCGGCTGATTCCACGCCGCCCCGCGCGTCCGCCACCCCCCATGCTCGGCCGCACCCCCGCTCACACCCCTGCCGCAGCCGAGCCGCGCACCCGCCAGCTGCCGCCTCATCCTAGCGTGCCTAGCGCTTCCCTACTCTCGCCTAGGCCGAGCTCTCCTCCTGGCCGCCGCCGGACGTACCCTCCCGCCCCACTCCCCCGTGGCCGGCGGCGAGGTCGCCGGCGGGTCGCGTGGTGTTGTAGGGGGAGGGGAGAGAACAAGGGGAAAAAAAACAGGGAGTAGCTCATGGCAATTTCACAAAACTTGAGCCTCGAGTCAATAGCGAAATGAATTTAAAAAATAAAAAATTTCGTAATAAAAATTTGACTCGCTCTAAATCCTAAATCAATTTATAAAATAAATTATTTTTTAAAAAATTTCATAAAATTAACTCGAGTGAGGATTGAGACAAAAGTTACTATGAAATTATTTTATTTTTAAATTTTATTTCATAAAATTGACCGGAGTCAGGATTGACTCAAGTTTTTATTACAAAATTATTTTATCTATATAAATGATATCGTATATAGGGGACTCAAGCTCCGGATGGCTGTGCTGCAGTGTTTCAGCCGTTGGATCAAATCCAACGGCTGAAACATGCCCCCCATTAAAAAAAAAAAAGATTTTAGGGCGCCGCTGCCGCCGGCCAACGTGACGCCACCACCCTGCCCTTGCCCGTCGTCACCCCGCCGGGGGCGGCGACGGGCCCGCCGCACGGAGTCTGCCGCCGGGCGACACCACCGCCACCCCGTCCCCTGCCCGCCACCCTGTCGCGCGACGCCCCCCCGTTCCCCACCCGCCATCCCGCTGCACGATGCTCCCCCCTGTCCCTCGTCCCCCGTCCCCCGCCCGCCACCCCGCCGCGCCCACCCTCAGCCTCCGCCAGCCACCCCACCGCGCCGTGCCCTCCGTCCCCTATCGCCGCCGCCCCGACCGTCGACGTGGCCGAGCACCCTTCCTGCGGTGGTGCCGACAGATCTTTTTTTTTTTTTGATCTTGGCCATTGGATGCTAATCCAACAGCCAAGATCAAACTCTAGACAACCAAGATGGTTGTGCTGGAGTACAGGAATCTTTATTCCATATATATATATGAGAAAAGGGAGTCTGTGCTCAAGCATAGACTCCCTACCTGTGCTGAATTTTCCAGCCGTTGATCGCGATCCAACGGCTGAAAATCATTCCCTCCCTTCCCCCCTCCTCTCCTCCCTCCCTTCCCCCTCCTCTCCTCTCCTCTCCCCGAGTCCTTCCCGGCGGCCCTTGCAACGCCCCCTCGGCCCCGCCGCGCTCCCCCGCGCGGGCTGATTCCCACGCCGCTTCCCCGCACGTCCGCCACCCCCCGCCCGGTCGCCCCCGGCCACACCCCCGGCCGCAGCTGCAGCCGCGCACCCGCCAGCCGCTGCCCCCACCCCTTGGCCACGCCGCAGCGCCTCCCTACCTTCGCCCAAAGCTGCAGCTCCCCCTCCCCCTCCCGGCCACCGCCGGACGTCTACCCTCCGGCCCACTCCCCCCCTCCCCGGCCCCCAGCGGCAGACGCAGAGCCCCCGCGTCTACCCCCCACCCCCAGGGCGCCCCCTTGCATACCCCGCGGCAGCGCCAAGGCCCTGCCCACCCCCCCACGGCGGCAGATGCGGCCCCCCCACTCCCCCGTGGACGGCGGCGAGGTCGCCGGCGGTGGGTCACGTGGCAAAGCAGAGGGGGAGGGGGAAGAAACAAGGGAAAAAACAGGGGAGCAGTCGATGGCAATTTCGTAATAAAAACTTGACTCGATCCCGACTCGAGTCAATATTACGAAATGAATTTAAAAAATAAAGTAATTTCGTAATAAAAATTTGACTCGCTCTAAACTTAAATCAATTTTATAAAATAAATTATTTTTTAAAAAAATTTCATAAAATTAACTCGAGTGAGGATCGAGACAAGTTTTTATTACGAAATTACTTTATTTTTTAAATTTTATTTCATAAAATTGACTCGAGTCAGGATCGACTCAAGTTTTTATTACAAAATTATTTTATCTTTTTAAAATTTATTTCGTAATATTGACTCGAGTCGGGATCGAGTCAAGTTTTAAATTATTTTTTCAAAAATAATTTCATAAAATTGACTCGATCAGGATCGAGTCAAGTTTATTACGAAATTATTTTATATTTTAAATATTTATGTCATAAAACTTGAGTCGATCCTGACTCGAGTCAATTTTATGAAATAAATATTTAAAAATATAAAGTAATTTCGTAATAAAAACTTGTCTCGATCCTCACTCGAGTCAATTTTATGAAATTATTTTTTAAAAAAATAATTTAAAACTTGACTCGATCCCGACTCGAGTCAATATTACGAAATAAATTTTAAAAAGATAAAATAATTTTGTAATAAAAACTTGAGTCGATCCTGACTCGAGTCAATTTTATGAAATAAAATTTAAAAAATAAAGTAATTTCGTAATAAAAACTTGTCTCGATCCTCACTCGAGTCAATTTTATGAAATTATTTTTTAAAAAAATAATTTAAAACTTGACTCGATCCCGACTCGAGTCAATATTACGAAATAAATTTTAAAAAGATAAAATAATTTTGTAATAAAAACTTGAGTCGATCCTGACTCGAGTCAATTTTATGAAATAAAATTTAAAAAATAAAGTAATTTCGTAATAAAAACTTGTCTCGATCCTCACTCGAGTCAATTTTATGAAATTATTTTTAAAAAAATAATTTAAAACTTGACTCGATCCCGACTCGAGTCAATATTACGAAATAAATTTTAAAAAGATAAAATAATTTTGTAATAAAAACTTGAGTCGATCCTGACTCGAGTCAATTTTATGAAATAAAATTTAAAAAATAAAATAATTTCATAATAAAAACTTGTCTCGATCCTCACTCGAGTTAATTTTATGAAATTTTTTTTAAAAATAATTTATTTTATAAAATTGATTTAAGTTTAGAGTGAGTCAAATTTTTATTACGAAATTACTTTATTTTTTAAATTAATTTCGTAATATTGACTCGAGTCGGGATCGAGTCAAGTTTTTATTATGAAATTGCCATCGACTACTCCCCTGTTTTTTTCCCTTGTTTCTTCCCCCCTCCCCCTCTGCTTTGCCACGCAACCCACCGCCGGCGACCTCGCCGCCGTCCACGGGGGAGTGGGGGCCGCATCTGCCACCGTGGGGGGGTGGGCGGGGCCTTGGCGCTGCCGGGGGTATGCAAGGGGCGCCCGGGGGTGGGGGGTAGACGCGGGGGCCTGCGTCTGGCGCCGAGGGCCGGGGAGGGGGGAGTGGGCCGGAGGGTAGACGTCCGGTGGCGGCCGGGAGGGGGAGGGGGAGCTGCAGCTTTGGGCGAAGGCAGGGAGGCGCTGCGGCGCGGCCAGGGGGTGGGGGCAGCGGCTGGCGGAGTGCGCGGCTGCAGCTGCGGCCGGGGTGTGGCCGGGGCACGACCGGGCAGGGGGTGGCGGACGCGCAGGGAAGCGGCGTGGGAATCAGCCTGCGCGGGGGAGCGCGGCAAGGCCGAGGGGGGCGTTGCAAGGGCCGTCGGGAAGGACTTGAGGAGAGGAGAGGAGAGGAGGGGGAAGGGAGGGAATGATTTCCAGCCGTTGGAAACAAAATTCAGCACAGGTAGGGAGTCTGTGCTTGAGCACAGACTCCCTTTCTCTCTCTCTCTCTCTCTCTATATATATATATATATATATATATATATATATATATATATAAACAAAATAATAATTATGTATAATAAAATAATAATAATAATTAAAATAATAAGAATCATTTGCTAAAGGCAATATGTGTCTTAGTGCATTTATTTTATTTTATAGTTTTACCTAATATTAATTAAGTAATCATATCATCACCTCGATTATAAATTTGCCACGCCAACATTTAAAATTAAAAAAGTGATTATTTGAAATTAATATTATTTTTGGGAGGGAGGGAAAGTGTCAACGTAATAAATATTTATTTTAAATTATAAATTTTTTATGGAAAGAGGAGGGGCTTTAAATTAAAAGTTGTTATATATAAACGATTATATATACAATATTGTCATATTATTATTATTATTATTAATAAAAATACTAAAAATCTTATTAAAATAAAGAAATCTTTTAGATCAAAATACAACCAAATCATAATCATTTATTTATTCATTCAATTATTCAATAAGAGTGTAGTGATGTGAAACCACATTTCGACTACTACATTTTTCTGTTTTCATTTTCAAAGCCACTCCAATAAAGGAGCTATCAGCTATGCTCTCTCTCCGACTGCTAAGCGCTAGCAGCATACCCTCCCTCCTACACCCTTTTGAATTATAAACCCTGAATAAGACCGCTGAGCCAACACCACCACCGCACCCTTTCCCTCTCCCGTGTCGGGCGGCGGCGGCGTCGTGGGGGAGAGCAAGAGGAGTGAGAGGGTGAGAAGGAGAGGAGAGGAGATTGGTGGTGAGGAGGAGAGCACGGTGCAGGAGTCACTCCACATCATCCGCCTTAGTCTCGAGGAGCGCATCTACGCCAAGCTCCTCGGCCAGCTCCATATCTCTCCCCTCTTGTCTCTCTCTCTCTCTCTCTCTCTCTCTCCGTCTTTTACATATCAATCTTGTCTGTTTTCGTTTTATTCTTATTTAATATTAATTGTGGTCAGTTGTATTAGTTGGCCTATTGTGCTCGTAGTTATGAGTTTATGGTGTTTATGTACACTTTATTTCAATTTTGTGGAAATTTTCCCCGTCTCATGTGCTTTGTAATTGGCGTGCATGAAGTACGGTGATTGTGCTGGTATAGTTTTCTCTTTTTTATGGTTTTTTCCCTCTAAACTTTGGTTCTAGTACGGTAGAATTAAAAAAAGGCCATCTTTCCTAGTTATAAGGTATTAGATGGTTTATTGTGCTGGTTATAATTATAATTATTATTATTATTATTATTATTATTATTATTATTATTATTATTATGTTCATGTTTATGTTATGTTATACATAGTCATTATTTTTTTCTTAGTTTTCTTATGTTTTTATAGGGTGCTTTTTTTTCTTTTTTCTTTTCCTTAGTATTTTGTGTTGATTTATTACGGCAAGATAAAGTGGAAGGAAAAGATGCATAACCCTGACCTCAATTGGTTGGGAAGAGGAGGGTGATTATGATGATGATTTGTGTGGCTTTAGTTTTTTATTTGTTATTTGTTGGTTTTCCCATTTATCTTGCCATTCTAATAATATGTGGCGAGATGTTTACTATATTGCAACGGCTTATGATGATTGATCTAAAGATCTTAGCGGATTTCAGAGAGGCATATTACGTCGATGATCTGAATCATTATGTTTTATACACACTGAAGCCTATTGATTTATATACACCCAGTTTTTATTTCTCCGAAAATATGATATATGTCGATCATCTGAATCATTATGTTGTTACACACACGGGAGCTATTTGATTTATTTACACCTTGTTTTTCTTTTTCCAAAAATATGAAATTATGTTGTTGGTTAAATATCCCTTAGACCCTTACCATTCTACATGAAACGAAATAATGTGTATGGATGTATATGAGTGCTATGATGAGCTGACAAGGTACGACAGTGACGAAAGAAAAGCTGTGAGCCATCCACCCGTAAAATGACTCCTCTTTTACTAAGCTCTGCAAAGTTATCATTTTTATCCGATGCGAAGCTTGAGCCTCTTTATCATTTAAGTAGTAACAGAATGATCAATCATTGTCATTTTTAGTATGGGGATTATGATTGCTTGATTAACTAAATCTAAGTTGAATTGAATGTAACTCCGAGTGCCATAGCCTTTTGGGAAAAAGACTTTCTTCTATCACTCTAGTTTGAATAAACGAAATGTCGTGGATGTTGGTTTACTCCGCTTAGTTTCTACTCATAACGCTAAGTGTCACGGGCCTGATTCAAGGACCAAAATTTTTCGCCCTAATCAGTCCGTGCGGCGTATTCTCGAACCGAGAACACCAGCCTAACACCAAAAATGCAGTCTTGAAGAGACTACGGAAGCCTGCACGCCAACACCAAACTCGTGTTCGGCCAACCTCATCACCCCTGAGGTTGCTGCCTTCAACCCTTCGCTCAATCACCCGTGTATTGGCACCGCACCAAACACCAACACAGTACTTCTGGCTACCGACACCCTTGCCGATAGGCTGTTCCAGAAGTCAAACAGCACCCCATACAGCACTGCCCGATCGCCCAGCCAGCAACACGCCCTGGGTTCGTGCCGTCTGCCCTTGCTCGTCTCAGCACCAGTCCACTCTACTGCGTGCCTTGTAAACCTCGACCACGACCTCGGATACAAAAGTTCCCTGCCTAAAACGACAGCCAACAAGCAAACCACAGATTACGGGAAAACACTTCCCAACCTTATATCATTCACCCGATCATAAGGATTTTACAAGCACTCGAATTCTCCTCTCAAGCACTTGCTCGGCTCGTGGACAGCCCCCACAGCCTCGCCCAATGTACCCACAAATACAATGGCGCACCAGAATTACTCCCCGAGTAACTCTATCCCCGATTGCCAACACCAGCAATCTAACAACGCGTACCTGGATTCCAGCAAGCCGATGGAGTTCCAGCGCTCACCACGAACACCGGCTGCAGCAACTCCACGCTTCTTTCTCTCCAGCCGCACCACGCTGTTTTCTCACCAAGGAAGACGACTGGAATCTCAGGAACTCTCCTCCTCACCGGACTCGATTCCACTCTTGATTCAGTCCCACGTCTCTCCTTAATCTGGCCTCTCAATCTTTCGATCTCTCCTCAATCTCCTGATCTCCTGATCTCTAGATCTCTCGAGCAATCAATTCCGGACTTGATCTCTCCTGATCCACCAACCTCCAGAGACTCGATCCTCCTCCTCCGAGCGTCCTCCTCTCTGAGTTCCGACTCTGAACTCAAGAGTCTTCTCTTCGGATCTGGCCTGATTCCTCTTGAATCACACGCCCCTTTTTCAGCATAACCCCATGCACATATATATGCACGCCCTTCTGATTTCAGATAACACCGGATCCTTGCATCCTCATCCACAATGATATGCAATATCCACCGTATCCAGCAACCTAGCAGCACACCACGTCCAGGTTCTTCCCAACGGCCTTGTGGTTATCTTCAGAAGTCTGTTGCAGCATCCACGTCTGGATATGGATCATATCTTCCACCAAGATACACCCCCAGCAACGTCCATGGATGTTTATCCCCAAACCGCCTTGGTTGCACCGCTGGTCCTCCCGTCGCGCCCGCCGGCTCGACCCCAGCACCGTCCAGACATGGCTCAACCTCCTGCAGCAACTCACCGACCAACTGCCAACAATGGTCCACCAACATCGCCCTGAACCAGCACCACCGCTGCATGCCATGCACGTCGCGTCCACCAGCATCTGCCCGCTCGCACGCCTGCGCGCACACCCACGCGAGCCAGCTCGCGCAGTAGCGCGCCTGTCGTTCCTTGCGCGCACAGTAGCGCGCACGACCCCGCGCTCGCCCGCTACGGTGCTCGGTACAGTTTTCCAGCACGGTTCCGCTATTTTGCTCGGTACTAGCGAATGCTCGGCACCCTACGCTGCGTACTCGGCTCGGTAGCCTGCTCGGTCCACGGTTGCACCACAACCTCGATATGCCGACCCAAACACCGATCAGCAACAACTTGAGGTTTCTTGACCTGGACTCGGCCACATGCTCAGTACACCAAATACCGACCCATGTGCCGACACCACTGCTATAACTCGACGCCATGCTCGATCACACAGCAGCTCGTGCACCTCGGTTTGCAACCTGCAACTCAACACGGGTTAGCCTCCGTGTGTTGTTTCAACCACTCGGATAGCCACCGCTACCCCCATCATAGACGTGGGACACCTAGGGACAACACCTAAACTCTAGTTCCCGGCACGCCCATGAATCACGTCTGTGACACTAAGCATTTTTCTTTATAGCCTTTGGGCCTTTATGTGCCACCCATCCCTCTCTCGGCAGCATCGCCCTTCCCCTTGGCCTTAGCCCAGCCTCATAATCGCACAATTCCCTCTTTTAGTTAGAGTTTGTATATATATATTGTTCTGTTGTTTCATTGAGTTAATTCATTAGGCCTTGATTTTGTAGGAAGTGATGACTCCATTGTTGCCCCAGTCTTACCTGCATTTTTTCACACGCGGGATGGTGATCGACATGGGTTGCTGATCCTCTGTTGTGTGTTTTTTTTGGCTTTTGGTGTATTTGTTTGCATTTTCCTCCGTTTGCAAGATGAATGATGAGATTATCCATAATTAGCGTCTGCAACTTGTATGATGAATATACCATCTGACCTCTAGCTGTTCGTGTTTCCATCGATTGGTGTTATCTTTTTAGTCTTTTATGTAGGCTAAACTTGATTCATGTTGTGCTCCCGTGATGAAATGATTACCCGATCATCAACTAAGGTTACATTAATCATTAAACACATCAATCACCATCTTTCGGCTGAGGCAGCACACTTCAAAGATATCTAGTATTATTATTATTATTTTTAGTTGTTGGTGATGATGGTGGTGGTGTTTTATGAATAGTGTTTTGCCTTTGATTATCTGATGTCCCACTTGCAATTGATGTAGTTGGACTTCTCGTTAGGAAGGCAAATATTGATAACAGGTCTTGCGACATGGTTTGCTTCTTCGCATTAAGCATGCTGTTACTCTAATCGTGTTTATATATGTTTTAACATTTTATGTCATCGTTACCTGTTGTTTTATATTATGTGAATTTATTATTATGAGTTTTAATGTGTTTCTGTTTTAGAAAATTAAAAGAGTCCCCTTCTTCACCAGCGACACGACGACATGCAGTAGGGGAGAGAATTGATTGATTGATTGATTAATTAATGGACGTGGAGGGGAGAGAAAAGCAAAAGTTTTAATAAAAAATGATGAACCGTAAATAAAGATCAAAGCAGTGGAAAAGCTGAAGTAAACAAGCTTCATTTGCTAATGGCGGCATGTGTGGGACCGAGACAGTATTGTTCCTTGCCTGTTGAAGTTGTGGTGTGTTGAAGGGTAGGCCGATTGCCATACGAAGCCTTGTTGGACCCTATTGCCCGAGCCGTCACACTCTTCTTTTATCTATGTTTTTTGTCAGAGTCAATATTTGTACCAGTTTTTTTGTTGTTGCTTGGAAGTCCGGAACCTTCACTGATACTGCTCATCGCTCACAAGCAGTGTTAAGTACGTTAAACAGGGTTATTAATTCCAAATTCTTACTATAGTTTATACATGTAATGTCCGGAGAGACTCGCAACTCATTTTGATGCTTGGCAACTTATCAAGAACGTATGATACCTGCAGATGGTTACAAGTTGCTAGAAACCACTTAACTAACACACACCCTACTTACTTATCTACTTATGACATTGCAAAAATTTCGCTACTTGGCCCCCACCAGAAAAATAGAATGATAGGTCAACAAAGTAGAAAGAGCACAAAATTATGGCGAATAAAGTTTAGAATAGTGGAAAGGGGAAGCATGTCGTATCCACTCCGCAGTGCCACAAATGTTAAACTACGGAGGGAGGTGAGTTCACATGGAGCTGGCTTGGTAGGGCCTCTTTTACCAAACTAAAAAAAATTAAAGTTTTGCATTTACACGTGTCAGTGAAAAAAAAACTTGGTTTTGTTTTCGTGGTGCTGCGACGTGCAATTTCGTGTGCACAAGGCCCATGGAGGGCCCAATGAGAATAAGAAGGCCCTGTGTGGCCCGGCCCAGATACTTATGGGCTTAAAGTAAACAGGCCCATGTCGTGTGGATATATTTCATGTCATGGTTCCTTTGTTCTCGCTCGTGTCGTGGGCCTAGCCGACCAGTTCGTTTGGTATAGCGCCGACACGTCCACATTCGTCATGCCACAAGACTCGCAAACAATTCATGAACAACAACAAGAAGCTAAGAAGAAGGGTGAGAGGAAATAGAGAATGGAGAAACTAGGAGTGGGGCAATCATGGTTTTGCAATGTCAAGAAAACGGCACTTTTGAAAGGATAGCAGGTTTTGTAGGCTGGACCACAGGCAAACCTGCACTGCTCCTGCTTCTTGTAATGTATCATGTATGAGTGGCCGCCTGGTCCCTCTTTTCCCTGTTTCACTTTCCCCTCCCCACATGAAATCTATAGCCAGGCAAGGCCTCGTGGAGTCCATAACCGGCGTAGATCTCTCAGCCGGGGAAGACCTCTCATCGTGCTCAGACTATATTGCTCGCATTGGCAATATCAATTTCAGTGGATGTTAAGATCCTAATTAATTATCTATGAAGTTCATCACTAGTGAATAGCGTTTACTGTCTATTTTTGGCCTTAATTCTACCACACTAAGCTGCTGCAAAATGGTGATGATCGATGTCCCAAGGTCAATATGACATGCATCAGCATGTCATCAACAACAACTCAATCTAATAGTATATATGGGTACATTTATTCTGTTACTCTGATCAGCAATCCCTTCAAAAAGTCTCCATGTGTTTTTCATGAAGGTGTGACATAGTTTGTTCGTTCCAGATTCAGGAACTGCAAGTTATTATTCTCCCGGCCACGACTTCAAATGCTGTAAATGGCCGATTATTACAACTGCATGCTTGCTTTGCTCTCCCTCGTTTCAACTCCCGTCAATGATTTCCTGGAAGAAAGGTACCCAAATCTCTGATCTAATACTTTCAAGGACAGAATAATGAATAAACAAGAAAAGAGTACACCATAACTAAAGGCAAGTAAAAACTAAGAATGCTTAGGCCTTATCTAAAATTTCTAACTCGTTAGTAGGCTCGACAACAGGCTTTAAAACGTTTACACCACTATGAGTTTGCCACGTCTTAGGCTATAACAAACATACATCACTTATTAAGCTGGATATAACGGAGTGTACGAGCCTATGATTTTGTGGTTCTACTGTTACGAAAAGAATTAAGTCTTGTCCAAAACAATTAGTTAGTCACTTAAATAACTCAATTTTTAGTATTTATCAAAGTCCTTTCTCAACAAAAACAAAGTAACAGGAGAGTGCGTTCCCACCCGTCACCAACTTTACATCCCTATCTTTATTAGCTTGTTTATTATTCTAATGAAGGGCAAGGCCCCAGGGGCGGAGGGGGTGGCTAGAGCCTAGAGGAAGGTGAATGCATGCCAAGGGAATATCGGCAATGGCCGCAACTTTTTCAACGCCCCACATTTTCATTGACTCATTGTGTGCGCATTCGCACCGTTGCACCCCTCCCGCGCCTGGCTGCCTTTTTCAGTTCCCCATCTCCTTGTTTTTCCAATTCCGAAGCGGCTTCGTTATTCCAACCTTTGCTGCACCCTAATTGTGAATGAGATGCACATTTACTCGTAAATCAAACATCTGCAATGATGAAATTGGCACTTTCTTTTGTGGCTGTGTGGGGCTTAGCAGCCGATATGGGAAGTCTGGGACCATAACCACCAATGCTTAGTTTGAGCATGCGTGCCAGCGCCGAGGAGCTGTCAGTAAGAGAAAAGGTAAAAACAAGTGAAATGCACGCACTGGTGTTGCTGCGCTCCTCGAGCACACCAGCCGAGTGTCATCTGGTGTAAAACACAAGCAAAGGTAAACCAATATTCCAATCAGCAGTCTCCTATATCTTGTTATTATCTACGGATACTGATTGGATCCTAAGCTTGACCATGTAATCGTTTCAAAGGACCGCCTCTCATAATTAATTTCCAACTCCTGGCCAACAACAAAAGTGTGTGAGAGAAGAGGGCAACAATTCACGCCCTGAGAAATGTTTGAGGAGCGAACAGGTCCCCTTAACTAGCAGATTCTATAATCTTGAATCGATGCCTCTATCATGCCACGCATCTCCTCTTTCAATTTCCATACTTGCTTGATGAGTTTTTTTATTCTTTTCTTAGCTGTTTGATGGGATAAATGTGAAGAAGAAGGCTCATCCGCGTTATCCACCACCAACATCTATCAAATCTTGCTGGGTTTTTAATTGACTAACTAGTTTTCTTTTTTTCCCTGTCACTTCCAAAGTAGACTGACTTAATAATTTGGCCACTTAGATCAGCACGACATTTTTTTAAGTTCAATAAAAAACAATGTGGAGAAAAACAGAAAATTTTTTTTATGGTATTACAAAAAAAAATTGTGGTGACGGTATTTTTTGAAGATTCTATTTGAAGTTTAATAAGATTTGAAAATCTGAATAAGATTTTGACGCTTTTGCCTAATATAACACCGGATATAGGAACCGTGAAATGCACTTGGAGCTGCATTGATGATGTATTTATTTATACCCAGGAACTGGAAGAGAGTAGTAGCAAATAAAAAAAACACGAAAAGTTGCATCTAAATTCTAACCTCACTTAAAATGGTTGAACATGTCAAAATAAGCATAAAGGTTGTAGGACTTGAATGTAATTGGATTCAGTGTGATTTAACATCCAACATCTAACCTCCCACTTTCCACCTCCGCGTTTGATAAAACATTAGGCATCGTATTGCTAGACTCATGATTATAAATAATAAAAAATAAATAAATAACAACCCACTGACGTTGCCAAAAACTTATGAATTTCATCTCTAGGGTAGCTCAATGGACTGCTTCTGTGCGGCACACAGTGAAAACAGAGGCGCACTTGTATACATCACGCATCATCCATCCACAAACATACATCGCGCACTGTTTTATATATACATAGCAAAATGGACACTTAAGGAAGGCATCCTTCTGAGCGATCCTGATTAAACAAATGGCTAAGATTATAACCCCTTCCCTTTAAAATTGGATTATAATCTCTAGTTCTCTACAATCTATGGGTAGAAATTTGGTAATTTCAAGATGAAATCACTCTCACAATTATTCATATATATATATATATATATAATGAAAAAGTTCACGTGCCAAAGATTTAGAGAAAGAGTCGGAGATCAGACCTCAGAGAATGGCGTCATTACGAACGGCGAAGATGAAGGAGGAATTGAGTGGGAAAGGCAGGTGGTGTGGAGAACTGGGCCGTCCAAACTCTGCCATTTTTATGTGTAACTTTTTTTTAGCTTTTAAAGAAAAAAGTAGGGATGTGCAGGCACTGCTGCTTTTGAGCACGCCTGCTGATACCAAGGCCCCACCTGTCTCATTTATCTCAACCAACTAAGTATCCCTATTTCTCATATTTTACTCTTACTACTCGTGCATCATCATCAACAATAAAATTCACGCCATACAGTTTATGTATTTATTTATATAATGTTTTTTTTAAACTCAAACGAATTTATTTATATAATGTTCGGCTTTCTTAATGGTTTATCATTGGAATTGGTAACATAGTTGTCGACTTGCAGTAAATGGTGGTCGCTCCGTGTGTGGATGGATGGTTAATATATAAGCGCCATTGCCTTTCCTGTTTGATGATAGTGGAGGCTTGAAGTCCGGAGGGAAGGTGAAAGTGGAGAGAGAGATAAAGCGGTTTTAAGCAAATTTTGCATTGATTAGATTACTCCTCTCCTGACAACTCAGCAACACATAGACATACTGTTGAAATGAATTTTAGCATTTATTCGTAGCTGTGATTTTATCGGTGCACCCCCAAATCCGCCTTCCACGCACGGTACGCCGGCTTAACCAGGGAGCCCGCAGCCTGTCCAACGCTTACTCATGGCTGCCGAGTCCTCTACTGCTGACTGAGTTTTACCTCTCTCATTTTGACTAATACATTTGTCCATGTCAAAGACAATGATGATGTTCATAACCACATTAATCCTTATTTTCACGCTTGTTACGGAATTTTCAAGCCTTGTCTTGCAGAAATTTATTATGGATAATTGGATCAAAGCTCATTGGAGGAATTAAATGAATCACCTTTCTACCCACTCCCACTATGCTATCCATTATTCATTTTGTTTTTATTGGTGTATGCTCTTCTACTACGATGACGTGGCAGATGTGGACACTTGTGCTCCAATTGATCGAGTTTTAGTTAGATTCAAGAAATTATTACTTTAAATTATTCTAATACAGACTTTTGGACCGTTCTTTTTCAGCTGGAGAGTCTGATGTGGGGGCATCGGTGAGATTTGTTGGTTATTATTTTGTATATATTAATTTGTTATTTTGTTTGATATATTTTTATAACTTTTTTATTTAAGTATGGATATTTTAAGCAATAATTAAATTAGGGGTTTTTATCTTTCTCTTATAAATAAAGCATAACTGCCTATTGTAAGTGAATGATAATTAAAGAAGTAATGGATTAGGGGCTCCGTGCCTTTTATCTAGGTTTTCTTTCTTTGTTTTTTTACATCTAATATTTTCTTTATTTGATTAACCATAGTATGTTCCTTATTTTCTATTCAATTAGTCATCTTTGATATATCCCCCTTTACTAATTCAGGCTCAATCAACGTTGACGACATTATATATGTATATATAAACTAAGTGTTTGCCCGTGGCATGTGTGACATTATATGTTTTTTAGCTATTTATTATTTATGTAGTCGATTATTATCATGGAGCTTAGAATATAATATATTTTAAATAAAAGCTTTTTTATAATGTTTATTTGTAATAATTGATCTGTGATGTAATAAATATTTACTTATTACAATCTAATATGTTATGTATATTTCTAAATTTCTTAACATATTATGATTTATTAATTAATTTTAAAAGTTTATTTACTAAGAATTGAGCTATTATAAGGTCGGTTTGTAGATTATTTAGATTTTTGAATTCTAATTATGATAGTAAAAATGAAAAATTATAATTTAATTTAATGTTATGAATAAAAAAATAAATGATAATATTGTAAAGTAATTAGAGGATAAGTAACAAGCTTTAATTAAAAAAACTAATAGATAAATAATATTTTCGTAAATATACAATAGAGAGTAATAATGTGAAATAAGTATAGGCTACGTGACAGTACCTTGTTAAAAAATTTGGATTTTACATATCATTATAGAAAATTGTAAATATAGAAAATGTTGGAGCTTTCTTATTTGACTAGGTTTGAATGCTGTTTAGCTGATCTGAAATCCGACCTGATTGCCATGTTTCAGTTCAATGTTCTCAACTATCACGCGGGATACTGTATATGAGCTTCTTGGTCCAGCTGAAAACAAAAAATATTTTTTTCTCACAGGAAAAAGAATATTACTTACAATATAGATTGTACACGTCCCCACTAATTGATCCGTCTTGTCTGAGTGAGTATCTACGATCCATCATACAAGAAATATGTAGCTGCCCCTGCTTGGCTGCTTAAGAGACTAGAGTATGTGCATCATGGCTATCAAAAGTACAGCTACTTCAAGAAGCTACTAGTTGTCAGAGAGTCGGCAACGCTTGTATTCGTACACATTGTTTACAAGAATAAATATTATTTAGGGTGGAAATAGTAATACGTATATATATATATATATTATATTTATAGATATGTTACATAAACATATGGATTAGGAGATTATAACTCGTGGAGTTTGGAGTACGGCAAAAGAATCCATATGCAAGAATAAATATTGTCATTGTACACTTTTCCAAGAGTGATGGCGCATGTTGAAGGTGGATGGGCATGCCATAAGCATGCATGCATGGGGGTGTATATAAACCTGCAATGTCATCCTCATCAATCATCAAACAGCTTCCCTTTTTTATTAAAAAGAAATTTTTTTGACGAGTAGAAGAGGGCCTTGTATAGAGTAGTACAGTAGTGCAGAGAGTTCTGACTACGGCGCAGGGAGAGGAGGGAGGTTGTTAGCCCATAGAGGTGTAGCTAGCTAATACGGCCCTACAGGGAGGAGATCGGGGCGGGACGAGAAATTGATGGTTTTGTTTTGATTTTTGGTAGAGAAAGAGAGGGGAAGGAGGAGGGAGGGGAGAGGAGAGAGACGGGGGAGGGGGTGCTTTTGTACTCGCTTTAACTCTTTCTTTGCAGGCATACGCGAGCAGCAGTCGTAGCTGCAGAGGCTGCAGCAGCAGCAGCTCGCAGCTCTTTCTATCTCCGAAAACCAATCCAATCCTCCTCTGCTGTTCCTCTGCCACTCCCAACCGCAGGCACAGAGGCACCGGCACCGGCACAGGCACAACAGGTATACGGTGGTATAGACACACACACCACCCACATAACAATAACAATAACAACAGCAAAGGCTCCTCCTCCTTTTTCATTCATTGCCTTTCCTTCTCTCTTGTTTGTTCTTTTGTGATGGTCAAAGAATCCGCGTGCCCGTTACTAATTAGCACTTCTTCCTCCTCCTTGTTGATCTCACAGCGGCCTCATGTGTTGTTGAAGGCATGTTGATGGAGAAGATGCGGTGGGGGAAGGCTCTCTTGGGTTTAAACAGAATGCGCTGCTGCTAATGGCTTGTAGCTGATGGCGCCTTTCTGATTTTTTCTTTTTTCCTTTTTTGTTCAAGGCTTCTCCTTCTCTTCTTCCATTACTTGTAGGAACTAGATATATTTCTGGTATTCTTTCCTTGTCTTTTACACCCACTGCTTCCATCCATTCCTTTGTGGTGGTGGTTGTTGTTAAGTCTGACTTAAGTGCCCTGAACATCACTTCGTTAATTTCCTAGGACTTTCTTCCATCGCCCCGGGTGCTCAAAGAAACCATTTTTCTTTTCTTTCCTTCTTTTTCTGTTCAACAAACCGTCCTTTTTCTAGCTTCAAAGGGCGCTCTGTTTAATTAGAAAGCTGGGCTTTTCTTGTTGGTGGATGAGATGGCGCTGGTGATGCAGCAACATCACCAGGATACCAAGCAAATGGATAGCAGCAAGTATGTCCGCTACACGCCGGAGCAGGTGGAAGCACTCGAAAGGGTTTATGCCGAATGCCCCAAGCCCAGCTCTTTACGCCGGCAGCAGCTTATCCGAGAGTACCCGATCCTTTCCAACATCGAGCCTAAGCAGATTAAAGTCTGGTTTCAGAACCGGAGGTGAGGAAATCTAGTTCCATGACATGTCAAGAAGAACTAAATTTTCATTTTCTCCATTTATTCATGCTTTTCTGGAAGTTGCATATTTTTTCTTTAAAAATCCTTTCAGCTATGCCTGCTGTTTCCTCCTGACATTGGCTTGCTCCCTGTTGGTTGTGCTTAAGTTGTGGTTTACATTTTCTTTTACGAATCTTTCTTAATAAGCAGTCTTTATCATTCTCAAATTCTAAACGTGATGTTTGTGTTCATGTTATGTGCGCTTTAGATTTGATCATTGCTTCAAAGCGAATGATGCTACTGGATTTGCTCAAATGAGTGATGTATTCTAATATTCGAGCAACCAGAACGTAATTGCCACAGAGACGGGACATTTTCTAAAAAAGTAAAATTTTAAGGCCGTTAAGAATGTCCAGTTCGTGAAGATAATACATGAGGTTGAGTTCGAAATGAATAATTAAACTGGCCAAGACTGGGAGCATGTAAGCGTAGTTATATAGATCTTGTCAGTGTTTGCATTTTTCATAAGCAATTCGTCGTCTGAATAAGTTCTCGTCTATGGTGTACATAGTTGCACGAGTGCATTGTGAAACCAAATAGTAGTATGCATCATAATGGCGTAAAATTATTTCCCCCACTTTTGTAGTAGGGTTTTGAAATATTAATTAGTGTCTTTTTCAGCTTAAATCTCCTTGTCAATTAGAATTTGTTATTCTGTCGATGTTTCACCTTGAGCTGTTGTTTCGAAACCAGATTCTCGAAGCATTGTCTCTGTAGTAAATTTTCTTCATTTATTGCATTCTTTAGATGTCGAGAGAAGCAGAGGAAAGAGGCCTCTCGCCTGCAAACAGTAAATAGGAAGCTGACTGCCATGAATAAGCTTTTGATGGAAGAAAATGACCGCTTGCAGAAGCAGGTCTCTCAGTTGGTGTATGACAATGGTTACATGAAGCAACAACTGCACAGTGTATGTTTCCTGGAGCACTTCTTCAATCACATCCTAACTATGTGCATGGCAATGGAATAGTATTTTTGGGAGTTGTGGGATATTTTTGTCTTGATGTTGTTCAATTTGTTTCTAGTAGGGCCTAGATATGATTATCTGGAGGATGAATAAGTTTCAAGTCTGCTTCCCTTTTTAGGTCTAACCGCATAATATTAGCCTTAATTTTGTGTTCTTTAGTATGGGTGCTGATGAACTTCTTATGCAGACGGCTGTAGCTACTACAGATACTAGTTGTGAGTCTGTGGTAACTAGTGGTCAGCACCAAACAAACCCAACACCGCAGCACCTGCAAAGGGATGCGAACAGCCCAGCTGGGTAAGTGGGAAAATAATTATGTTTTACACGGCAGAATTTTGTGTATACATGTATGTCTCACTTTACAAATACATAGAAAGAGCTTTCTCTTTTGCTTTTTTCATGAACAGGCTCCTAGCTATTGCGGAGGAGACCCTGGCAGAGTTCCTTAACAAGGCTACTGGAACTGCTGTTGACTGGGTTCAGATGCTTGGGATGAAGGTACAGAAATCATTTGATTTGTCTGTCAAAGTATTTAATAAATATGAATATATCCTAATCTAGTTTTTTCACTGTAGCCTGGTCCGGATTCCGTTGGAATCATTGCCGTTTCCCGCAATTCTTTAGGGGTTGCAGCACGAGCCTGCGGTCTTGTGAGTCTAGAACCCACAAAGGTATGACATGCATGTTTTATTTTTTATTTTTACAACTATGCGAAGAAATGGCTAATAGCATTTCTTCTGGATTTTCAGGTTGCAGAAATCCTCAAAGATCGTCCAGCTTGGTATCGCGATTGTCGCTGCCTTGAGGTCATGTCTGTGCTTCCAGCTGGAAATGGTGGAAGCATTGAGCTTATATACATGCAGGTCAACTATTTCTTTTAAGCGGTTTGTTTGAGGTTTTTGGTGTCATTGAAGAATCCATATCTACAATTTCGTTGTTTGTGTCCATCAGACATATGCTCCAACCACTCTTGCTGCTGCTCGTGATTTTTGGACACTGAGATACACTACTGGTCTTGATGATGGAAGTCTAGTGGTATGGTACCTGTGTCCTTGACTATTACTTGCTTTTACTCTTTTGCTTGCAGATACTTGCCGTCACCTGTTGCAACTTTCACTGAAACACCGGAAATTCTAAAAGGTTTTTTTACCTGATGTAGATTTGTGAGAGATCACTGACTACAGGAGCTCCAGCAGGACCTTCGGCTCCCGCCTTTGTCAGAGCCGAAATGCTTCCAAGCGGTTATCTAATACGGCCATGTGATGGTGGAGGATCGATTCTCCATATTGTTGATCATGTTGATATGGATGTGAGTTTCAGCATGATAGTTTGCTCTCATTGCAGTTTTTTGCACATACGTAGTGTGGTGACAAGAATGTTTTTTCTAGGCATGGAGTGTGCCTGAAGTCCTTAGACCTCTGTATGAATCATCTAGGGTTTTAGCTCAGAAGATGACAATTGCAGTAAGTCTGCCATTTATTACTTTGCATCCATTTCTCTGTTACAGCCATTCATGGCAAGTGTTCTTTTAGGCTTTCAGGCATGTAAGGCAAATTGCGCAAGAATCCAGTGGTGAAATTGTGTATGGCGGTGGTCGCCAGCCTGCTGTTCTGCGTAGTTACAGCCAAAAATTAAGCAGGTAAAGATTTAGCTTTAATATCCTACTCATAGCCTGATGTCATTTCTAATTCTATTACCCTCTGATTATATGATTACCAGTCAAGATTTAAGCAGTTAAGGGTTTAAATTAACTTAGATTTCCTACAGTCAGAGTCTGATAGCATTTTCCACCACTATATTGCCCTTTGATGAGATAACTCATTATTCCATTCAGGGGTTTTAATGACGCTGTCAATGGATTTCCTGATGATGGATGGTCCCTGATGAATACTGATGGAATGGAGGATGTTACAATAATGATAAATTCTTCTCCACTCAAGCAGTTAGGTGCTCATAACTCTTCCATGATGTTATCCTCTGTAGGAAGTGGGGTGTTGTGTGCGAAAGCATCCATGTTACTGCAGGTAATTATCTGATATGGCAATGCGGAGATATCCATTGACAGGTCAATAATTTTGTTCCTTTGATGTTTACCTGGGGAAGATGGGTCTCTATTATATTTGTTGTATGTCCTATCTGGTGGTTACTGTTGTACTCAAACAGTCCATAAGAGAACATCTGAATGGCTTTAACTAGTGCGCCATTATGATTAGGCATCTCTACTTGCTGAATATAAGGAGCTGTCTTGCACCGTGTATGGAAGCTGCATTGTTTGTATGGCATTCATGCCATTGTTGCATTCATGCCATTTGTATCATTGGCTCTTTGATCTTGTGATGGATTGTGTTTGTAGTTTCTTCTTGTTCTGAAATAGTAAATATTATGAATTATCTGATTTAAAAAATATTTGCATTGCTATTATTATTCTTGGTATTGTAGTATTTTTTATATTTCTGTACCTGAATGTTGTTTTGTAGAATGTGCCGCCATCGTTGCTTGTTAGATTTCTACGAGAGCATCGATCTGAGTGGGCTGATTATGAGTTTGATGCATGCTCTGCTGCATTTCTAAGGGCTGGTCAAAGTGTTGTCCCTGGTTCTAGGGTTTGTAGCATTCCTAGTAGCCAGGCAATTCAACCTCTAGCACAGACTATAGAACATGAAGAGGTAATACTGAGGAATCATTAGGTTTTTCACTACAGTTGATGATGAATAGTAGTTTTAAAGCAGAATGTTGATGAACTACAGTTTCTGGAGGTGGTAAGGCTTGAGGCCCATGCTTTCCCCCATGAGGATGCATTTTCCTCAAGGGATACGTATCTGCTTCAGGTGATTTTTTTGCACAGATTTATTATCTTTGTTTTTTTACTAGCCTTTTCATATGCTAATTTGTCCGTGGGACAGCTCTGCTGTGGGGTGGATGACAAAGCTGCTGGTTCATGTGCTCAGCTTGTGTTTGCCCCCATAGATGAAAACTTTGCCGATGATGTCCCTCTACTCCCATCAGGTTTCCGCATTATACAACTTGACCCTAAGATGGTAAGTGTGATTTTGTTACGTTCTTTTCTGGCAGGGAACAATTGTCATATATTACTAGTCGTTTGTCTGCACAATGTGCAACTATTTTCTATTTGGGTCTATTTGGGTCATGGTTGCATGAATCGGAATCGGTTTTTCAGGGAGTCGGAATTGGAATCGGAATCGGTCTAAATCGGCCAAGAATTGGTCCAAATTAATTTAATCGGTCATATATAATAATTTGACAATTTATAATATAAATATATTAAAATTTGGTATTGATGTTATTTTGATATTATTTTGTGTTTTATAGTTTATGA
Organism: Piper betle; assembly: GCA_033002965.1. Lineage (NCBI taxonomy): Eukaryota > Viridiplantae > Streptophyta > Magnoliopsida > Piperales > Piperaceae > Piper > Piper betle. The sequence continues at coordinate 20,901 of JAURVB010013198.1, read as the reverse complement.
TATTTTAAAATATTTTTAAGATTTTTTTAAAATTATTTAGAATTAATTATTATTTTTAACTCGAGTTAGACTCGAGTCAAACTTTTAATTACGAGAATGCCACTCTTTACCCCCCGCCGCTGTCGCTGGCCCTGTCGGCGGCGATGTCGGAGGATGTCGGCAATTCGGTCGGACGAACAATCGGTGGCCCGGAGCCGGCGGCGAGTCGGCGGCTATTCGTGCGTCACAGCCCGATTTGGTCTAGCCACACGTCGGCGGCGATGTTGCGAGGTCGGCAGCCCGGTCGGCGGCGAGCCCGGAGTTGGGGACGCACGGCTGAGGGCGGAAACGGGGCGGGGGCGGTGTGGGGGAGCGGGATTGATTTTAGGTTTTTAAAATCTAAATTACCATTTTACCCATGCTTAAATAATTTAATAAAAATTATACTTAGGGTATTTTAGTAGTTTCTTAAAAACTAATTCCAATTTAAATCGGCCGATTTCGATTCCGAGTTAAATCGGTCGGAATCGGTCGAAAATCGCCGTCGGCCCCGAAATCAGATCGGCGCGACGCCGATCCGATTTAAAGCGGCCGATTTTGCACAAAATCGGCCGATTCGTGCATCCGAGATTTGGGTTGTACATTATTCCTATATCAACTTCTTCAAATTTTTACATAAATCTTAAGTGCCATAGAATATAATGCACTTATGTTGTTAGTTATTAACTAGTTGGTTTAAAATTTGTGTTTTATTATTGTTAGAATAGATAAAAATTTCCTACTAGTGTTTGTAAATAAAAAATAAAATTGTAATTTAAATTATTCTTGTGAATAGGATACCAATTCCTTTGGTTATAAATACGACTTTTACAAATATGATATAAAGGTTAATAATGTAAAATGTAGATAAAAACCATGTGGCAACTTGTAGGAAAGAAAAGGATTTCCTTCATATTTACAATAAAAATATTTTTGTTAATAGAAAAGAGGGTATAATAGTGTAAAACTGTTAGACATGTGGCGATGTCTGAATAGACGTATTTAGCTTTATAGTAGAAGATTAGCAATTGGAGCGGAATTGGGCAGTGTATATGACACAGCCGATTTTAGGTAGTCAAACTTACAATTCAGTCTTTCTCTGAGTGTTTTTTGAATCGAGACAATCCCTGTTGCATAGGTCAGAACCTGGATAGACACAACAGCTACTCTTGTTGTAACTCCACTAATGAAATTTTTTCCGTCACTGCATGTCATTTGCCAAGTTTCAAGCACAGCTTTGGTGTTCTTGTAGTCATAAATAAATTTATTTGTCTGGCTTATATTTCTGTTCAATTGAATGATCTTTTTGTAATTTTTCCCTACTTCGGCACTGATAAATATACAAATCTGTGTTGGTGTTTTCTCTTCCATGATTAGTTATATTGACGCATGCATTTGTTTTCTTGGAGCATGCTATGGTCAGCATTGAACAGTATTTTTAACTATTACTCAGGATGGCCCTTCTGCTACCCGGACTCTTGATCTTGCTTCTGCCCTTGAGAGTCCTGTGAGTCGTCCAACTGGTGAAATGGGCTCAGATGCATATAACTCACGGTCAGTGCTCACCATTGCTTTCCAGTTTACTTTTGAGAGTCATCTTCGAGAGGGTGTGGCGGCCATGGCTCGTCATTATGTTAGAAGTGTTGTTGGTTCTGTCCAAAGGGTTGCTATGGCAATAGCACCTTCGCGGTTGAGCTCATTACTGAACCCAAAAGTCACTCCTGGATCTCCGGAGGCAGTAACTCTAGTGCGGTGGTTATGTCGCAGTTACCGGTTAGTGCCTTATTTGTGTAAACATTGAACTTTTACTGATGGAGAAATTAGTGGAGGGAATAAATTTTTGCAGTTCTTCCTACTAGTTAATTGCTCAATGCCTATTGGTTTCTTGCCAGTTTCCATACTGGGGCCGAGCTTCTCAGAGGTGATGGTCAAACGGGTGATTCTCTTCTTAAACTACTCTGGCATCACTCAGATGCGATCATGTGCTGCTCCTTGAAACCAAATGTAATTTCCTATACTTGCTGGCTCCATATCTTCAATATTATGCTCATATGGCATGCAAACTATCTTTGTCCTGGACGTTTATTGCATCTTAATTTCCCTTGTTGTATGAAAGGATGCAAAGTATTAATATTTTTTGGTTATTGTCAAAGGCATCTCCCGTCTTCACTTTTTCAAACCAAGCTGGACTTGACATGTTAGAAACCACCCTCGTCGCCCTCCAGGACATAATGCTTGATAAAATTCTTGATGAAGCTGGGCGGAAGGTGCTTCATTCTGAGTTTGGAAAGATCACGCAGCAGGTTAGTTAAGATTCATGGTTTTTTGGAGGATTGAATGAAAAGTACGTAGGTAAAATTGTTCCTGGTTCTCAAACGGTGTGTTTTACTCGTCCAGGGGTTTTCTTACATGCCAGCTGGAGTATGCGTGTCCAGCATGGGAAGGCCGGTTTCTTATGAGCAAGTTATTGCATGGAGGGTTTTAAATGAAGACAATACAAATCACTGCCTTGCATTCATGTTTATAAACTGGTCATTCCTTTAGCTTCTTGAAGCCAGTCTATACTTGAGGCTTGTGGAATGGAACTGCATCAGGACTTGCAGGACAAAATTATGGTTTGAATTTTATGAACTGTTTCTAAATCTTCCTTTTCTTTTTTGGGTAATCATGAGTCTGGATCCACGCTTCCATGAATCTAGTCTGCTTCTGCTTGCAGGGTAGAATTGAGTCAATACTTATATGACTAATTCTGGCTTACAAAAATGTCTTTACACGATTCTGCTTAGTATTGACATATATTGATTATTTAGTGTTGATCTTTCGTTTGAGTGATGCATGACTGGCCATTGATTTGTGATTGCCTCTAGGTTGTGCCAAAATCTGATTGCGTACAGGGTTTTGGTACGTGTGAAACTTATGACAATTTCCGTTTTTATATATAAATATATATATTTATTATTTTTGCTTGTCTTCTTTTTTTCTCCCTCCAACCTAGATTAGGGCTGGTTCTTTGCCTATAGTATCTAATGCGCAATGATAAAAAATGCGTTGAAGATTAAATTTTTACATTCTCGTCTAAGTTGACGTTCAATGATTCGGAGCAGCAGTTTGTATATGCGGGTAGGGAATTGTTTTGTTATTGTTTTTGATATAGAATTAACATTTTGACAAATCCATTGGCAAGTTACTAGTGATGATGATGTGTCATATCAGAGAAGGTTTCTCGACTTGTTTGTTTTGTATGTGGCTTCAAACTTCGTGACTTGGTGTTTGTTGACGCTGCTGCCGAATTAGTGTTTCGAGTCGGAGAAGATGGTGTTGCGTTGGAAATGGGTTTTTCTAAAGAGTTGGTTTTTTTCGTTAAAAAAAAATAGTAGTATTCGGAGTGAGGGAAGTTGTGATGGTTGAAAAGACTGTGGATTAAGAAGCTTGGGCACTTGGTGTTTGTTTGGATGCGGCTTCGAGCAGGGATGCCGAACGTGGTGGTGATGGGTTGGTGTGTAAAATTGCGGGACGTTCAGTCGCATTTGGTTCTATTATTTACCTGCTCCATATAGGCCCTCATGGATGACAAGATACGACGTCCATAGCCGATAATCTTCATGTCTTAGCATAAGTTGCCGGCTTTTGCAGGTGGATATGCTATAAAGCAAAAGAAGAATATACTTGTTAGTTCTTACATTAAAAAGATAATTATAGTCTTGCCCAGGCTGAAAGAGCAAAAGCCGGATTTTCAATAGAGCTAAGAAATATGACTGTTCCTGTCGCTGTAACATTCTCAGTTTGCGACTCCCTTGTTTGTTTTCAGCTCCATGGATGAAGCAACATGTTTTCACCGCTTCATGCATGGAGTGGATGTTGTGGGAATAATTAGAGCGACGAAATGCCTACGTAATCAAGGGTTTACGATCACCCTTTCCAGACGCACTTGACATAGGAGGCCGCTCAGTTGGAAAATAGAGTCCGGAGCTACCTACCCTGCATGAGCTATTGATATTTGAACTTCAACAGGATACATAAATTCAATGCATTATCTGTTTCAATAATCGATGCCGAGTTACTGAAGTGAAGACAGCTTTTTACACAACCAAGAGGACAGTTGCACAGGGATCATGCTGAAACTGAAGCTTAACCTCCGCCAATACAATCACCCATCTACACATAACGAGCAAATGAGTATCGAAGGGATAGTCCCTCTTACGGTTTCTTGAACAGAAGAATTAGAACTGGAGCAGCTGGGCGGTTGATATTTTCAAATCTGCAACAGTTCCACAAGTCGGTGGACAAACTTGATGCGAAGGCTTTGACTACCTCCAGTTCGTCCCTTTAACAAGCAAAATACCAAAATGTTCAGATAATTGATTGTAGTTGTAATGCCTGCCAAAATTGACTGCCACATGGTGCAGTCCACATGTTGAAGCAGACAATGAACTCCATCGACTAAAAGCCCGCATTGATATGAACATTAAACAGGGACTGGGGAGGATTCCGTAACGAAAAGAACATTAGAGGTATATAAAATTTTACATTTGATTCGCAGGGTCTCCAGAATATAGGAACAAGCAAGAAATACACAGACCTACTGCTACAGTTGATTTGTAAAGATATCGTGAATAAATATACGAGACTGAATTATAATAAGGGGAGACAATATTATTTAGAATGGCAGTGACAACCTCCATGTTTATTGCAATGTTTGCTGAAGCTAAGGCAAGACTTCAATATAGCGGTAACTTTACCGTCTTCGGGCATGTTTTACTTTTCATCTTTAATTTTGTTTGTATAAGCAAGTGACTAAAAAATGCAAGGTTCTTGCAAGAACAAAAAGTTAAAAATGCAAATTCAACTTCGTCGAAATCATTGGCATGATAAACTCTGCATCATCAATTTCTTCCTTTTTTTCTCATAATTCATATTTCATAGCCACAGACTCGTAGTTTTAGTGCACTTTGACTTCCAATATATCTTTCAAGCTTCAAAAGCATGTTTTCATTTTTCACTTTTACTATTAGTTATATATCCGATATTATTATGCTTGTAAGATGGGTTTGTTCCTAAATGGACGAAAAAAGTACTCACATTCCACCGGGATGACCGACATAAACCATCACACTAATGATGCCCCCAGAAAGAAGAAGTCGAGTAGCCGCCTGTAACGCAGATAGAGTAGTGCTGGGATTTGTTATTATCAATTTGTCACCTCCAGGAAGGTAGCCCAAATTGAATGCTATGAGCCTGAAATAGGCAAACCCGGCATTAAGTAGCTATAATTAACGCTTACATCCAAAACAAACGTGATTTTTTCTAGTTGAGTTGAGTATAGCAGTATACTAATACAAGTGAATTGGAAGGTAATTGTGCCTTGAAGGCCTCTACTCTAGCTGAGGTATCCGGGGGCAGAACATCTTCCATTTTGCTATGACAATGCATGAAAAGCTTCACTAGCTGCCTCTACATCAAACAACGAGAAGAAATTGGAATCTCAAACAATTAGGAGTTAAAAGAAGACTAATATATACATAAAGAAAAGAGGAGCTACTTAATTACAAAGCTATAACAAGTGAAACATGTGCTTATGTGCAGGAAGAAGAGGAAGATCGGAAGGGGAAAGGTACTAGTCAATTAAAATTAAAATAAAGAAGCAGTGAATAAAAATAATACATGATGGGGCCCAACAGAAGAATCAAGTAGCGTGGAAGTGGAGGCAAGAGCAGAATCCTGGATGTCAAAGGCGTAAACGCGCCCCCTTTTGGATTCTTGGTCGGCAACCATTTGAAGGAGAGCCAAGGTGTCATGACCATTACCGCAGGTGGCATCAACCACCACATCTCCTTTACCAACATATTTTCGCCACACTCTACATGATGAAACATATACATATATATATATATATATATATATATATACACCCACACAACATGTTCAAATTAGTACATTATTATTAGTAATCAATATTGTTCTCTACAACCAGGGAATTAGTAGGTTACCTACGCGTGAGCAAAGTCGGTCAATTTGGTGCGGCCAGACATGAATCCGATGCAAGCATCTTCCGCACCTAGAGGACAAAGGTGGACGGCCGGCGGAGAGGAAGAAGCAGCAGCGGCAGCGTTGGAATTGAGTGGTGAAAGAGAGGGGACGTTCCTCGCGCAGCGGCTGTGGGAGAGAAGGTAAGGCAGAGGGGGAAGGGTGAGAGGCAACCACCGCAGCGACGACATCAACATGCCCACTCTTTCGCTCTAACGGCGACTGCCACAACTGCCTGTTACAGACAATCGGTTAAAAGGAAATCCGTCACACATACAGTGAGGCTAGCCAAAGGATAATTATCAGGAGCCGCCTTGGACACTCCCTAATGTTAAACATAGTGGTAGTTGTATATTTCCGATCAGTGTTTATTGTTTATTTTTTGTTCGAGGGAGGGAAGAGTGTTTTTTGTTTACACATGGGATGACAGACGGAGACATACTCCCATCTACGGCAGATACCTAGGGTTACTAATTGAACGAGTCAGCTCGTGAACATTTAGCATTCGGCTCGGCTTGATTCGACTCGAAACTCGACATTTAAATATTCGACTCGAACTCGAATCTTACGAGCCGAACTTGAACAAGGTCGTGTTCGACTCGACTCGACTCGAACTCGCTGATTGTAACTCGAACTCGACCGATAATTCGACTCGAACTCGACCGATAATTCGACTCGAACTCGACTCGATAAAATAATATAATAATATAGTCTTATAATTATTTATTTATTTATTTATTTATTTTTATATTAAACAGTTTAAGTATATTCGAACTCAAACATATAAAAGATATTCGAATCGAACTCGAGCATATATATCCAAAACTCGTTCGATCTCGAGTCGAGTTCAAACGAGTTCCGAACTATTCGAGCCGAGTTCGAACACATGTTGAGCTCGGCTCGCTCGCTCAATTAGCACCCCTTACAGATACCCCAGATACCCCACTGCATATAATCTGTCTTTTACCCATCCTTTCTGCACACACATTTTGGAGCAAAGCAATACCCTCGTGAATCAAACTTTTCAGGGTTTAGGCTGGAATAAACAAGGTACATCAAAAACACCAGCTAACAATACACGAGATCTGAAAAGACAAATAAATTCCTTTTTGTTTCATACTGATAAATAAAACACTTCGCAAAACAAAAATAGTAATATGCGACACTTCGGGAGAAAATTTACAGAATCGAAAACAGACATTAGTAGGGAACAACTTGAGGTTTCCTGCCCTTGGCCAATCTCAATGCAATCTTGTCAATTCTTCGACTCTCTTACAGAGCTCCTCCACAGATGAACCCATAGCCCTTGATATATCCAGCATCCGTTCACGGCTAAGATCTAGAAAAGATTCAATCAAATCCCCATCTAGAAAGTTCTTAGCATCCGATGTCTTTTTTCATTGTTGAATGACCTCCATTGTTCGTGGCTCAACCCACCCACGCCCTTAATTACCTTGGTCAAATGGGATTGAAGCTTCTCCAAAAAACATATTGGTCATGTGGAAGAGAGGCAACAATTCCAATCACCCCATTGATCGTACCAAATATGACAGTGGGGATTTGACCAATGTCTGAATCTGGAAGACGCATGACAAGTGAACCATGTCGGAAGCGGTTGATGAACTCACCAAGATGGTACTCGCCAACAACCTCAAGACGGCTCCGCTCCTCGTCCGTGGTCCCCTCGCTGTTTTTGCGAACTGTAAAAAGGTTAAAATTGTTTTCAGCTCCAAGGTATATGTCATCATCTAAGATCTCCACAGCTGACATCCAATTTGCATTATAGTCACGAGCAAGCTCCGCAATTGCCCCTTCCTCATGCTGGACGCAAAAAGCCAAAGAAAGCAATGTAAATCAACATATGAGCTAATCCTATCTACAATAGCTAAGAAGATCTACACAAGCATGAAAATATATTCATTAAATTAACGATTACCTTGTAGATCAACAACGACACTGACTTCATGAGATCACCCACAACAATAAAATCACCCCGAGTCTGAACATACAAGGCCAATATGTGGCCATGATGCCCACATTCAGATTGCAACTCTCGTGAACCGTCATCCCGAAGCACCCACCTATACAACTGAATTTTTTGGTTAATAGCAGCAAGCAGTTTACCATTAAAGGAGGTCAAAGAATAGACTGCTCCTTTAGTTTCTTTTTCCGCAATCAGCTGCAGCTTCCCTCTTCAACACTAAACACCAATATTCTGCCCTATTTTTTCAAAAACGAAATACTTATTAGGTAGCATATCCCATAAACTACTAATAGAGAAGTACGCAACGAATCAGATGACACCATTTCAAGGTTGAATAGTTATTCTATAGTTAAGCATCAAAGTTACTAACACTAGAAAAAGAAGATAGAACGAACAGGTAAGCCCTTAAATACTATAAGATAAGTATACATACAGAACAGAAGAAGGGAAACAGATTAATTTGTTGGTATTACACCTTAACCAATAACCAATTAATTTGTTGGTATCACACATCGAGTCCATTTCATTTGTGGGCATCTTTAACCAATTTTTACATTATAAACAACAATCCGGCACATTACAGGTACAGACACCTTAAGCCAAAACTCGTAAAGAGGCAAAAACCAATTTAAAATGTATGAAACCAAATGAATGGAAAAACTACTAAGTAGAAAAAATAATGCAGCAAGAATTAATGCAGAATGCAAAAGCTACCTTAGAGGCCTCATTTTCTTCATTGAGGACATATGATGTTCCTACACAGTAATACATGTTGAGATCGTCTGCAAAGGAACAGCTGAGGATGGAACAACCATACTCAAATGTGTCTAAAGGATAAGTTGACATAATGTCGAAAGTCTGATCATCCAACAGACGAACAAAGTGTGCCTCAACTTCATCAGAGTTAGTTGACAAGCAGAATTTGTAACTACAGATGGCAAACGTGCGGGACTGCTCTTGATGGGAAATACGTCGAGCATGCTCACCAAGAGTTATTGAGCGAATGTGAAGCTTTTGGATATCATCAATTGTTCCAATTGTCAGTTCTCCTTCCTTTGCTATTGCAAGGCTATGAATGGAAATCAAAAAGTTAGCTGGAGCACTTAACGAATCAGGGCAATAGATCATTCTCAATGATAAATATTATTTGATTACTAAGCAGAAAGAATAGTTTGGCTAACCAGTAAAACTCAGTAGCCAGAAGAAGATTATTGTTTTCACTAGATCAACCATTACAATAGATAATACACTATATTTAAACATTTTAGTATGAACATATTTGCCATCACGTAGGATATAAAAAAGTTATTTGCAGTTTCTATAGTTTTAACATTTATTTTGTAATTTTTCGTTTTTTTCATTGAGGTTAAACAAATGAAGTTAGTATACAGGTATCTTCTGTTCTTCCCATGTAAGCTTATGTTAAGCATACCAAAATGACTAGCCATTAGTAGATTTACACCATCTCATACAGTAGTCGCCGCACAATCCCAATCCCTGTGGGACTAAGACAAGGAACACTACAAACCTATGTCCCATACCACAGGCTTGTAACAGCTTTAGTTGATCATTGAATGAAAATTTGTTTCTAAGTAATAACTCTTATGCTAACAGTTCATAGCAAAAAAATAGGATGCCCACCTGTCAGGAAAAGCAGCAGTGTTGAAAGGACACATATTGCTAACTTCTTTCAAATTTACATTACTATAGAGTAGTTTCTTGTTGCTGCTGTAAATGACAGTTGGTCTATCTGATGCAGCAAACACATGCGTGGTATTCTTGGAAGAAAATGTTCTCAGAGAAATTGGTTGAGTTCCGAGAGAAATCTTTTTTCGATCATAAAGTTCTCCAGTACTTATATTTAGCTGGAAGTTAAACAAATGGCCATCCCCGAGAGCACATAATAAATAAGGTACCTAGAATGTGAATTGAAAAATAGTCAACTTTGGTGCAGGAACCCAAAACGAAAAGGGAAGTATACCTTTAATCAATCCAATTAGCGCCATTTATAAATGAAGGGAAAAGGCTGTGTGTGTACCCCTTCAAACACACATAAAAGCACAGAACGTGGGATAATCTCCCCACCCAGATGCTCCTTTGTCATTTGCTGAAGGCTAGGAAGAGCAAATATCCTAACACTCATATCTTTCCACATTCCAACGGCTGCAATTGTGCTGTAGTTAGGATTTTCTCCAATTGGATTTATGTCAAGGCATGATATATCATATTCCAGCTGTGCATGTTTCACTTCAGTCAACACTCCATCACCAATTTCAAGATACACCAAGTGACCACCACCAGTTGCCAATAGAACCTGTTCAAGTTGTTAGAAAATGACAAAGTTGACCAAGTTCTAGAAACAAAGAATATAATTGGAGATATGCCAATAAATACGGAGCTAAGCCAAACATCATTAATTATCACAATTACATGCAACAGAAAGATCAAATAGAAACCTGGCTGGAATTAGCAGTGGCAACATTGATTGAAAATTCAGATGGAGCTTTCCATTCATTTCGAAGCTCTCGAGTAATCGAACTCACAAGCCTTACAGAGTCAGCAGTTACCTGTCAGGATTGTTCATGGTCAGCACATACATAAAAGGCCATGCACAGACATCTGGCTAGTGCACTAAAGAATAAACTACCATGAGTATCAATTCAGACTGTAGTAGCTTTGCACTGAAGAAGATCATATAAGGAATTAAGGATGCTTCATAAATTAGGAAACAAATACTATTAGTTTGCTATATAAGGAAGTTTGATACTGGTTTCTTCAACGGTTTCAGACTTGTTGCTAGCTTCTGTTGGTTTAATGAGTTCTGACCTTAAAAAAATTAGTCAATTCTCATTAGTAGCCTATAGATACACGAAGAGTTGGCAATCATAAACTGGATGTCTATCATGAGTATCAACTCAGACTATAGTAGCTTTGCGTTGAAGCAGGTCATATAAGGAATTAAGGATTCTTCATAAATTAGGAAACAAATACTATTACTTTCCCATATTAGGAAATCTGATATTAGTTTATTTAAGTAATTTTTTTGTTTCAGACTAGTTGCTTCTGTTAGTTCTGTCATTAAAAAATCTGTCATTCCTCATTATTAGCCTATAAATACATGAAGAGTTGACAACTGTAAACTGGGATGCATAATTGAACTGCTTTTGCCTATCGTCATTCTTCTTCCGTTGTGCCACCAAGTTTCCTACCTTATATCTAATTCCTTTCGTAAATTATGCATATATTTTTCTGGCAGAATCCACCAAAAAGATACTTCTCATGTTTGTATGATTAAAGTTCATGGTCATAGCTACATCTAGGACCATCAATCAGATAAATCAGAGTTGTACATCCAAAAGCAGTCTTCATAAAAGAAATTCTTGTAACACAGAAATATCTAGTAAAGTACCTGTACAAGTTGATTGCAGACAGCATCTTTGCAAAAGAGGGTTTGGGTCTGAGAATGAAACCCATCAATCTCAGTTTCTTCCAACTCATCATCATGGTTCATAGCCAAAATACGCGTCTCATTGATGAAATTAACAACCAAAAAAGTATCAAAAGTGTCATCAGTAGATGATCGCAGAGACCACATCCCTTTTATCCCTTGAAGCTCAACAGATGCCTGAAGGGACAGAACATAAACAAAGTAAAACATCAGAACCATATGAATATCTTCATAATAAAATTAATTTCACAAAAAGCATCATGTGAAAAGAACATCCAGCCATATTAAAGTGTATACCTGTTCATTAATTCCGATGCCATTTCGGACAACACGGAGAGATCCATCTTTATAAGCTCCAGAGCAGGTCACAACCTGACCCTGACCCTGCCTGTCAAGGTCAACTACACAAAAATCCACGATGGGCCCAAGGTTGACATATCTTTCAAGCACTTCAACATACGATCCTTTAGCATCAGGTTGCAAATTTAGTTTTACAAGCTGCATCACAGTGAATTTAATTAATCAAGCATTATTCTACAAGTTAACGAAATTTAAACTAAAGAGTAAGAATTAACTGACAAAGATGTCTAATTTATAAGCAGAAAGAGATAATATTTAACCAGCAAACCAAGCTGGGGCCAGGCAACACGATATGACAGCCATTGTGCTAACAATATGAACAATTAAATAAGAAAAGAAAAAAGTTTGTAACATACTGCCCAAAATACCACAATTTTCACATGTTTATTTGCAGATATAATAAGTTGGGATCACAAAAAGGAAGCATAAAGAAAAAATAAATATTCAAAGAAGGTTCGATATTACAAAGGAAATCCCCTGAAAAAATATGAATATTGTATTATATATAATTCTCCTTGGTAAGAAACATTAAAAAGAGTGCCAAAAGGGCCTTTAAGAGGCGCAAGGATAAGGGAAACCAAAGAAATAAAACTGAACATGGATCACTTCAAACTAAGTTGGAGTAAGAATGTGTAGCAGCTTCCGCATCAGATACAATTCACATCTGTGACTACCTGTGAATCTCCATAGCTTGAACCAACATACACAAAGGCATTGTCTAAGTATGAGATTGTTGAGGCAATGGAAGTTTCTCCCAGCAGTTCAACTTTAAGATTAGTTACCCTGCAACGATGAGAGAGAGCACATGAGATTTTTTTAAACAAATGAACATTTTGTGCAATACTACAAGTATTATAAAGAAGTTCCTAAACACTTTGAACACAATTTAAGCATTCACCTAAATGTTCAAAGACTCAACAGAAAAATATCATACTTGTCTTTCTCATGGATGACTACTAGTAAGTACAGGAGTCCTGCATGGTCCCCAAGCAAATAGCGTGAACCATCTGCATCAACCCTCCCATATGCTTTTGTAATGGACTGGATTGACATCAACAATAAAATAACGGCCATGAGGAAAAAGTAAAATCCAAAGCCCTAACAAGTAACAAATTTGGGATAACAACTATCATATGAACAATGCTCACGTACTGGCTTGATTGGGACAGATTTCATAAAATTGCCACTGGTATAAACAATTGTCTCCTCTCCAACAATAATCACGCCACCAAGAGGCATCGGAACAGGTATCAAAAGTGAAGCACCATTGTCGAGATTACTCTGTGACCATGGACCCTCAGTGAAGTCCTTATCTTTAAGTGCCACCTCATAAGTTTTGATATGGCGGGCAACCTTGTTATCCTATGTAGCGACAAAAAACCGAAAAAAAAAAGAGAAATATTAAGAAACTTTCAGCCATCCCAAGAAAAAATAAAAGACACAATTGAATTATACATGACGGGAACTAATCCATATAATTTTATTTTATCACTTTTAGCCCCTTATCGTTTCGAAATTTTACCATTTGTAATCAAATGGATCCTAGTTTAGGATCCATGCCTCCAACACCTTTCCGTGTATTAGGTGGAAAGAAGAAGAAGATAATAATTATAAAATGGGTTCACCAAAGTCGATTCATCATGTTATTATCAAATTCTATCACACAAATCCTTCAACTAAGGTCCACATGATTTCTTTACAATCAATGTTATGACGAAGGGTGGCTATATTATCACTTTATGAAATCTCTTGCATACCAAAATAATGCATTACTATCTGCATATCCAGAAAACCATAATAGCTATCTTGGATAAAACTCTATTTCTCTCTCATAATACAACTTGGCAAAAATGTATATTTAGATTATTCTTCCTAGGCCTTGAATTATATCTTAATCGTGTTTATGCGCTGCTAAGTGCTGGCACAATAAATTAATTACTTGAACAGTGGCGCTTGTGTCCAAATTAAACACTGGAACAAAGCATTTCAGTCACAAACCTCATCGTGTTTTTGCCAACTAGCTTTCCATTTGTCAGGTTAACAGTTAACAGTTGCAAAACAACTAGTAGATAATAAACGTCATGTCACTCTGTCCACACACATATGCATGCACAAATATTGCTAACACAGAATATGAAATTAAACCTGATAAAGGACAACAATAGTTGGTTTCTGGCATCCATAAAGAAACTTGATATCTAAAACTTGAAGCTCCTCAAGTCTGCAATTATTTAAAAAATTAGTGTAATGTCCAAAATTGGATACCAAAAAAGTTGGTTCAATAAGGAGCATGAACTTAGAATCCCATCTCGCATGGTAAGATAACAGAATCATCCAACCTCTGAGAAACAACATAGCTTAATCAAAGTAAGCTAACAATACAACGTTAACAACAAATTTGCATTTTCACCTTTAAGCCAAACGTCACTTGGTTTCAAAAGAGAACAGTACATTAATAGCAATATAAACGACTAAATTAGAAAAAAGCTAAAATATGATTATAAGCATCGTCAAAATAGGTAACTTTACCTTACATTGAAAATAGCATAAATGTCACAAAAAACAAACTCATAGATGTGTACCTAATATTAAATGCCTCCTTAAGTTGTCCCTTATTATCAAATGGTATGACCTGATAAAATTTGAAATTCAAACTATCAGCAATAGTTAACACATGCATCTACATAATCATCACAATCCTTGTGCTTCCATAGACTGAATATCCTTTGGAATTGCATGAAGAAAATAAGCAAGACAGACCTTAAATAAGCCATCGTAAAGATGAAGCCCAATCAGTCTACATTCTGGATCAATAATGCCAATCTACAGAAAAAAAATTTTAAACTAAGAATGACTAAGTTATCATAAAACTTTCACTAAAAACTCAAATTGACACAAAGCACAAGTCTAAAAAATAACCAAGAAGTAATAGGTATAACAAATAGCTTGAAAAAAAAAGAATAGACTAAAGATCAGAACTTCTCATTATCCTTTTATTTGTCATATAATTTAGGAATAATATATCTAAATAACAAAGACCAAATTTTACCTGTCCATTATCAGTAGGGCGACCAATACGATCTGCGACATCACCCATTGCCCTTCAAAATAAAACAGAAGCAACACAATGTAAATACACAAGAAAAAAAGACAATTTATAGAGACACGGGAAAAAAATCTATCCAGTAGAAGCTATCATGGCAAAAGGAAACACAGTTATATCTTCTTATTTTGCCTTATACCAAATTGTTGACAGGGGAAGGGGAGAAGACAAGGATCCTATTCTGTCATTGCCCCGGATGTTGAACCAAAGCTCAAATCATGAAAGTTCATGCTCTTAGAAAAAAAAACAAAGGTATTTCAAAGAAAATCCAAGAATTCAGTTAATTATTGTCCCCTGTAGAATAAGGTCATCAAAAATCCCAAAAGTGCTTCCAAAAATTTGCTTTAATACCTGGTAATAAGTTCAGATGTTTCTCCATCCCACTGAAGAACACAGAATTTATATCTTTCGGTAGCAATAAAAAGGAAATCTTGGGCTTCACCCTGGAAAAAAAAAACCCACTAATTAATTGTCTATAGAGTGTGTAATCTTGGGGTATGAGTGTTGACACAACAAAAGATACATACATGTGGGCGGAAAAGCTCAAGTGTTGCAATTCTTCCATATATAGGAACGTCCAACATAGGCTGCAATTAAACCCTCAACATTAATTTAAGATCTTCTGGGATGGTATCATTTTGGTAGAATAGGCAATAGAAGAACGCGAAAAAACTTCTCACAGATTTAAGATTCAATATGTTTGATGATCACATAGAATTGTGTAGACACATGAAGCAACTAAGCTTGCGTAAAATATTAGAAAACTCGATAACGAGTTGTTCCTAACTACAGCCAATATCAATTACTGCAAAATTTTCCAAGCAGCTGTTTTCATTAGGAAAAGCAGCAACATTTATTCAGATCTGGATAGCATCTTACTTGCTTTATTAGATCCAAGTAATACATAAAATTTAGACTGCTAGCTATTAGCGGAAAGCTTATGGATACTTATCAGGCAAACAAGAAAAGCATACCAGACAAGAAAATCTAGAACACATCAAAGCAGAACAATCACCTGCCTCTCTCTTAAATGCGGAGACGGCATGAACCTAAGAAGGTTTCACTACCATTTAATAAGACATAACACCGACTCCCAACACGGCTGAACCCAAGGTTAGAGTAGATCAAAGAGGACGGAATAAAAGCAAGGCTAACAACGTCTACTGTGCTATGCCAGTCGAAGAATTATTCATTTATGGAAGAAAGCAATTCAAAGCATTGGATAAAATAGTTCCAAGCATACGGTTGTGTGCATGAAAGGGAAGTTGTATACATCAAAAAAATTTTAATTTTGCCAAGTTCAATTTATTTATCAATTTTGTGGAAGCAAGGTGCTGACAGCACGAACAATCAGCATAACTGCGCTGCACCGGTGATCAATTTATTTATTGTGTCAACTGTGACATAACCGATCGTTTAAATAAAATGTGAAAAAAAGAGTAATAATAATGAATGCGGAGAAGGGGAGGAATATTTTTGAGTCAATACCTGTAGGCCCTGTGGAGTGAGCAAATGAATCTCAATGCGCGTACATTTACTGGCGAAAAAATGGTAAAACCCACATGAGCGTAATCAAACAAATTAAATTAAATTTGGCGAAGAAGATATGAAAATGAAAAAGGAAAGAGAGGAAGGAGGAGGAGGAGGTACGCGATGATGAGGTTGAGCTCGAGGGGGCTGGTGAAGTTGCCGACGCAGGAATGGGTGACATTGGTGGGCTTGTGGGCGGTAACCACGTAATTCCACATACTCATCCTGACAAACCTCCACCGCTCCTTCCGCCCTTCCCTAATTAAACCTCCATTGAAAAGCGTAGTAGAAAAAAGGAAAGCAAGAGAAAGGTGCCTTCAGTTTCTTCCCAATTCCGCCACCCAAACCAAAACAGTGGCAAGAAAATAAAAGAAAATGGCATAGAAACAAACTAATCTCAGACTGAGAGAGGGGCAGACAGACCGACCTACCACAAGAAAGAAAAGAAAAGAGAAGCGAGCAATAAATATCAAATTATTTCAATCGGCAGCAGCGGCAGCGGCAGCAGCGGCAGTGGCAGCAGCGGCAGCGGCAGCGGCAGCGGCGGCGACGGAAAAGGGGAGTCGGTAGAGGAAAAGAGAAGCAAATTAATTCAATCGGTAGTCGGTAGAGGAAATGGGGGTGTCGCAAGCCCTCGTCTTCCGACCCGGAAACGGGATAATTATCAACACTCAACAATCAATCGGGTTGTAAGTAAACCATTAATCCAATTTTTCCACCCTAAATTTTATTATTAAATTTTTATTCATTTATTTATTTATTTACTTCGACATCCCTTTTACCAATAAATACCCAATTATAACTCCTTCCATTCATTAATATCATCTTCTTTTTTTCCGGCCCACCCCACCCAGCAGCATATTGTATTACCAAAGACGAATAAAATCATGATATTAATTAAAAAAATTATAATTAGGTATTTTAAAGTTTTTATAGGGGGCTGTAGCCAGGGCTGCTGGGAAGAGATAAATGACAGCTAAGAAATTAAAATCTCCTATTTTTTGGCGGAAAGTAACTAGAAATCTGTTATATTATATATAAAAAATGATAAAATAATGTAAATGACATGCTGCTGGAGTTGAGTTGGCTGACGGAAACAAGTGAGCAATGCCACGTATACCAACTTGTTTAGTACTTCCTCCTTCGGTGTTATAAGAATGCTTATATTTTATATAACTCAGCCTAATATTAAGTCATTCAAGTGTTTTAGTAAGGAGGGATGATTTGCTGATGGCTGTGCTGCAGTAGATCAAATCCAACGGCTGAAACATGCCCCCATAAAAATAAAAATAAAAAATTTGCGGCGCTGCGCCGCCGCCGCCGCCGCTGGCCGACGCGTCGCCGCCACCCCGGCCGACGCGACGCCACCCCTTGCCCGCCGGTCGCTGCCCCGCTGGGGCGGCGACGTATCCGCCGGGCGACGGGGCGGCGGATCTACTCGCCCCGGGTCTTCCCCTGCCGGCCCGCCGCCGAGCGACACCACCGCCGCCCGTCCCCCGCCACCACGCCGCGCGCGCTCCCCCGTCCCTCGTCGTCCGTCCCTGCCCGCCACCCCTGCCCCGCCCCCTTGGCCCCCGCGCGCCCCCTCGGCCCCCGCCCGCCACCTCGCCGCGCCCCCTCGGCCCCTGCCCGCCACCTCGCCGCGCCCCCCTGGCCTGCCCAGCACCCCGCCGCGCCCCCTCGGCCCCCGCCCGCCACCCCGCCGCGCCCCTCTGCCTCCGCCCGCCACCCCGCGCCGCCGCCCCCCCGTCCCCTGTCGCCGGTAGGGTTGTTAATTGAGCGAGCCAGCTCGTGAGCATTTAGCGTTCGGCTCGGCTTGGACTCGACTCGAAACTCGACATTTAAATGCTCGACTCGAACCTCGAATCTTACTGAGCCGAGCTTGAGCAAAGGTCGTGTTCGACTCGACTCGACCTCGGTTGTAACTCGAACTCGACTCGAACTCGACTCGTAGTTCGACTCGAACTCGACTCGACAAAATAATATAATAATATAGTCTTTATATTATATTATATATATATATATATGAAATATAATAACAAAGAAGTAAGATAGTTGAGATGGCAAGTATTCACCTTGATGACTTCAAGGTTGTGGGTTCAAACCACAATGGCCCTCACTTTTTTAAATTGAGCATTTAACGAGCTGGCGAAAATTAAACAGTTTAAGTATATTCGAGCTCGAGTCGAGCTCGAACACATAAAAGGTATTCGAGTCGAACTCGAGCATGTATGTCCAAGACTCGTTCGATCTCGAGTCGAGTTCGAGCACATGTTCAGCTCGGCTCGCTCGCTCAATTAACACCCCTAGTCGCGGCACCCCGGCCGTCGCCGTGGCCGAGCCTTCCCGCCCCTCTGCCGTGCTGCTCTGCGACGCCCCCCCCCCTTAGATCTTGGCCGTTGGATACCATCCAACGGCCAAGATTGTACTGCAGCACAGGAAGATTTTCTCCTTTAGTAAGGAGTACATATACACATGGGTTATGGGTACGTAGCATGGGGAACTTTGAGTGAATTTCCATACATCATCTAAAGGTTAACTCGTTGAATTAGGGCATTCGAATCGTATACGCGCTTGAAGTTGTTATGAAGTAAATGGCAGGCATAAGAGCGTAATTTGTTTTACAGAAAATAAATTATTCGTAGAAGAAACACAGGAGCGAACATTATTACTCCGGGTCACATACCACATCATTCCATTGTCATTTGTCACCACCGCAAAATTGGAAAGCTAATTGCGAGGCTACAATGTATTTCGGAATTGGGACAGCTCACTCTCCACAACTTCACAAGTTTGTTCCAGCTGTTTTACAAGCACATGAAGCAACTTCGGACTCTAGATTCTACCACAGGGAAGTACATTTACATATTACATACCCCGGATGTTTATATTAGTGACCACCATTTCTCCAACTTAGAGATGTGGACCATGCTCAATAACCTTTGCTTGAAAATTACACAGCACATAAAATTTAGATGTTATTCTTATTCAGCATTTGCTATACATGTTTGGTTTAGATTTGGGATAGTACTCTAGCACTTGGCTACTTTCAATTAAATGAATGGACAAATAGGACTAAGATTCAAGGAAACGCTAGAACTCCACCGTGTGTTGAAATGCCGCAATACAACGTCTAAGATTCAACTTGCTTCCCCAAAAGCTTAATTTATGTTTTTTCGACCCACCCAACAAAGATAGACAACATGGCGTTGACGCCTAAGACGAGAAACAGTTCATACAGGAATGCTTATATAACAGAATAATCGAAGTTACGAATAGCTCGTCAGAAGCGCGCGGCAGCCCCTCCGACGACGACCTGCATTCTGCTCGTATAGATATAGATTAGGCTAATGTCGAGATCAATTTGGCACAAATATTGAAAGCTGAATTAAAATTCTTGGTAATAAATTCACATGATGAGATACAACAACAAATGCAACGATGGCAAAAGATATGAAAACGTATATGAGGACATAAAATATATATAAACAGGATTAAGTAACAACATGCTTAATATAGATTTATTAAAATAAGAATTTGAACTGGAATTGGTTTCAGAGAGTCACTGAATCGGATCAGGAATCAATCTAAATCAGTCGAGAATCAGTTTAGTTGAATCGGTAAAAATCAATTATATATAATAATTTGACGACTTATAAAATAAATATATAAAAGTTAGGTATTGATGTTATTTTGATATTGTGTGTGTATTATATTTTATAATATTTTTTAATTTTAAGATTTTTGAATTATTTAAAATTAATTGTTATTTGTACAGGTCGGAATCAAGGTGTCTTTTAATGCAATGCCGCCATTGTATTCTTTCCCCATTCACTCCCTGCGTGTACCCGTCTCCTTCACCCCACCGGCCCTACCCTGTCCCCCAAGCATCGGCTATACCGATCCGGTGCGCTTTGCTCTCCCAGCTCGTCGTTGCCCCTCGTCGCCCTGCCGCTCGCCCTCGCCACCTCATCTTCCCTTGCCATATCCCTGGCCACGTGTCGAGAATCTAATTGATGTTGAAATTGGGCGGGCCATATCACAAGTGAACCGATGTGAATATCTGTACTAACATCGTTAGATTAAAAACAACCTCCGATTTGATTTAAATTGGCCGTCCATGGCTTGTGAAGAAGAAACCGTAGCACAAAATCTGATATCAATATTTGCCTTCTTAACAAAAAACCCAACTACTTCAATCGCAAGCGACATCAGATACCCGAAGGCAAAATTATTCCCGACGACAACAACAATAATAAAAAATAATACATGAAAGAAAAATAAAAATAGTAAAACTAGAGATTTCGCTATGTGCTGCCTCAGTCGAAAGATGATTGCTGTGTTTAACAATCAACGAAACCTCAGCTGATCAGGTAATGATTTCATCATAAACGCTGCAACAATAAATACCCATTTCTTATTGCTTCGTTCGAT
>JAURVB010013197.1:0-12882 GCA_033002965.1 Piper betle | reverse complement strand
TTTAGTGCCAATCCCTTGCACACACCGGCCGTAGCATTTTTATGGGGAGGCTATCACTGCACCCAGGTGATTGCTACTGCCCCGTTTGTGGGGAAGCTCTCACCGCCAACTCAAGTGCCAGTGCCTCACACACCCCGGCCGTAGCCTCTTATGGGGAGGCTATCACTGCACTCCAGTGCCAGTGCCTTGCACACCCCGGCCGTTGCCTTTTTATGAGGAGGCTATCACTACACTCAAGTGATTGCTATGCACCTGTTTGTGGGGAAGCTCTCACTGCCAACTCTAGTGCCAGTGCCTCATACACCCCGGTCGTAGCCTTTTTATGGGGCGGCTATCACTGCACTCCAATGCCAGTGCCTTGCACACCCCAGCCGTAGCCTTTTTATGGGGAGGCTATCACTACACTCCAGTGCGATGGAGAAATCGTTGTGCCTCACTCACCCCGGCCGTAGCCTTTTTTATGGGGCGGCTATCACTACTCCAAAACAATGTCGATGCATTACACAATTTACGCACATAATACGACCCAATGTCGGACTGAGTTAATTCTTTGACCCCAGTTGCACTCGGTGCATGGTGGTCGAATCTGGGCTCAGGCCGACCTAGGCTACCAACAAAGAAAATACGATGTTCTACCTGTTATACGTACCTGACTTGTGATTTTGTCTGACTATGATCCGTTAACCCTAATCTGAATAAGGGCATAAAATTATACATTAGCATAATTTTATTTTGCATGAACCTACATGCAACTACATGACTAATATACTATCAATTTTAAATGATGTAATTAGTTCATGTTAGTCTTTATTTCTTATTAAATTTTCAGCAATTCTAATGATAATTTATTATTAATTATCCCCATCCAAATCCCCATTATCTAATTGATAATTCAATTACTAACATATCCCATACTTTAGCCTTTTGTATTTCCCTTATTATCTAACTCAACCGCATCGAGTTCTCCTATATTGA
Organism: Piper betle; assembly: GCA_033002965.1. NCBI lineage: Eukaryota > Viridiplantae > Streptophyta > Magnoliopsida > Piperales > Piperaceae > Piper > Piper betle. The sequence goes on along the minus strand of JAURVB010013197.1, from coordinate 11,907 downwards.
CCTGGTTGCCATCCCACTTTAACAGGAGGACGTCCTGCTGTTTTAGCAGCAGCAACAACACCATCCTCCATCCTTGTGACTAGGGTTGACGTGCTGGAAGTAGGGAGTGTTCCCAGCGGTGCTGCTGGCCGGACGGAGTCGCCTTGGGTGGCCGAGTCAGACCGGCGGGGAGAGATGTAAATCAGGAAGTGTAGGGAGACCAGGTTGGTGTTGATTGGGTGGTGTTGCTGGCCAGACGTGGATCCACCATGGAAAGGGCAGACTGGTCGTCACTTGGGGTGGTGCTGGTCGTCACCTTGATGGGGCAGGACATGGTCGCCATGGCTGCTGGTCGGCCACCATGAATGGTGAAATTAAGGTCCCCATGTAGGGTGTAGTCCGAGTTCCATGAGACAGCAGCGGATAAAGGTTGGATCTTTGGTGTTTTCCAATCAGATTAGTGGGGTAGATAGAAGATGGGGTCTGAGATTGGGTGGAAGGAAAAGAAGACGGGCTGGTCGGGTGCTGTTTATGTGGCTGACTAGAATAGTCGCCATGGGTCTGGTCGGGGTTGCTGTTTGGGTGGCCAGGATGGGGTCACCAAGGACTGGTTGAGGGTTGCCATGTGGTGGCCAATTTGGTGACGCCATAGCAGCAAATGGAGGCCGCCACATTACTGGTTGGTCGCCATGCATGGTGAAAATACCGGCTTTTGCTGGTTGATTACAATAAAGCTGGGAGCTTTGGGGTCGTTAAATGAATTGTTAAAGTGGGATGGCAACCAGGTCAATATAGGAGAACTCGATGCGGTTGAGTTAGAATATAAGGTAAATACAAAAGACTAAAGTATGGGATATGTTAATAATTGAATTATCAATTAGATAATGGGGATTTGGATGGGGATAATTAATAATTAATTATCATTAGAATTGCTGAAAATTTAATAAGAAATAAAGACTAACATGAACTAATTACATCATTTAAAATTGATAGTATATTAGTCATGTAGTTGCATGTAGGTTCATGCAAAATAAAATTATACTAATGTATAATTTTATGCCCTTATTCAGATTAGGGTTAACGGATCATAGTCAGACGAAATCACAAGTCAGGTACGTATAATAGGTAGAACATCGTATTTTCCTTGTTGGTAGCCTAGGTCGGCCTGAGCCCAGATTCGACCACCATGCACCGAGTGCAACCGGGGTCAAAGAATTGACTCAGTCCGACACTGGGTCGTATTATGTGCGTAAATTGTGTAATGCATCGACATTGTTTTGGAGTAGTGATAGCCGCCCCATAAAAAGGCTACGGCCGGGGTGAGTGAGGCACAGCGATTCCTCCATCGCACTGGAGTGCAGTGATAGCCTCCCCATAAAAAGGCTACGGCCGGGGTGTGCAAGGCACTGGCACTGGAGTGCAGTGATAGCCTCCCCATAAAAGGCTACGGCCGGGGTGTGCGAGGCACTGGCACTAAAATTGGTAGTGAGAGCTTCCCCACAAACGGGGCGCAGCAATCACCTGAGTGCAGTGATAGCTACCCCACAAAAAGGCTACAGCCGGGGTGTGTGAGGCACTGGCACTGGAGACGGTAGTGGTAGCCTCCCCACAAAAGGGCTACGGCCGGGGTGTGCGGATCACAGCGGATACCTCCTCCGCATTGTTTTGGAGTACAGCGGAATCGCTCCACCGCATATTAAAATAAACTTAAGGAAATAGTGGAATGTACTTGTTTTGTTTTATCTATTATACTACTTAGTGTTGTAATCACTAACGCGGAATTGCCTCCGCAGGTGTGCAGATACGAGATTAGGTGATTGACAACCAGAGCATGGAGCAAAATAAATATGAGGACTCCTTTCTTTTTACTATTTGAGAAATAAGTGTGGCTACTGGGAAACGGTCCAAGACTGTGGGATCTTTATATATGTTTTTGTTTAAAAAAATGTTAGACATATTTGCTTAAATTTTGAGTAACACCTTGCCAGCTAGGCCCACAATGTTGTGACAAATGGCGGGTCGTTACAACCTGGTTGTGAAGTTGTTTGCTCAAATATCTCCGAATATCGCTTCTTCATCTACTAGAATCTCTGGGTATTGCTTCTCTAGTATCTCTGGGTATGGCTTCTTCATCTCATCTTTGAGTGTCCATGTAGATTCTTCAACTCCTCTTCGGTTCCATTGCACTCGTACTAGGGGAACTTCTTTTCTTTGGCAAATCTTCACTTTGCGATCCACAATCCGAACTGTATCTTATGGATATGTTAGGTCTGGTTGCAGCTCTATCTCTCTGAAACTGACAACATGAGAGTTGTTTGGATGGTAATTCTTCGAGCATTGACTGTAAAACCCATGACTCGAGTCAGAGTTTTACATTACCGGACCAGTCGGTTCAACCATTGGTTCAGGTCGAGTCAGTTTCATGAACCGCGTGCTGAGTCAAGGCCAGCCGCGAGTTATGAGTGATGAGAGTCAGGTGTACCTGAATATATGATGATAACGTCGAAAAGATGGTGAGAAATGAGTTATCAGAATATATGAAAGTATGCAGTATTTTTCTTTTTATGTATTTGATCAAAGAAATAGTTTTAGGCCGAATAACGTATTAGGACGCGTTAGATCATATTCGGGTGGGTTATTAGTTATAGGGCATGTCATTTAGATGTTGATTGTGTATGTTTTATTTTATGGGATTTTTTTGTAAGAACCGTGAAAATATGTGAACGTGAAAATATGTGAAAATTTTTATTTCAAGACTTGAACCTAAGTATTATGAAATATTATTTTCAATGAATGGATATGGTTGGTTATCAAGTAGACCGGTCACGGTTCAACGTAAAGCCAAACCCTAACCTTAGAGAAGACGTAAGGCCAAACTCTGGCATTAGGGAAGACGAACCCAACCTAGAGAATACTGATTCATGAACGGATGATGGGGTAAGAGAATTTAATAAAGGGACTCGTTGAACCTAGGGAATACCTATACATGAATAGATGTGAGAATTTAATTGAGGAACTCGTTGAAGCATATATATATAGGAGGAGGGGGTTAGGGAGAAAAGGCAGTCCACTCCTTCTTGCCTCCTCTCCAGTGCCTTTCCATTGTGGTGTAAGTATTTCATACTTCTTCTTAGTTTCTTTTCCATTAGAACTCTTACATGCATGGTTGCAACGCATAAATTCATTAGAAATACCTTGCTAAGTTGCTGGAACTTTTTGGTATAAATTGCAATAGGTCTTTGGGTGTTGAGATATTGTATGGTTGCAAATTAGATGGCAGATATGAAATTCACGTTTGACTAGTTTCAAGAAACCCTATTTTTTTTAGCCGCTCTGTTCAAAATCTAATAATGGACATGTCAGAATGGAACGGACAGTCCATAAATAAATATCGGCCAATAGGGGGGTACGATGGAATGGACCCATCGGCTCAACCTAATACAGTGGTACGGTGGAATGGACCCATCGGCCTATAGGGGGTACGATGGAATGGACCCATCGGCCAATACGGGGTACGGTGGAATGGACCCATCGGCTCAACCTAATACAGTGGTACGGTGGAATGGACCCATCGGCCAATAGGGGGTACGGTGGAATGGACCCATCGGCTCAACCTAATAAGTGGTACGGTGGAATGGACCCATCGGCCAATAAGGGGTACGGTGGAATGGACCCATCGGCCAATAGGTGGTACGATGGAATGGACCCATCGGCCAATAGGGGGTACGGTGGAATGGACCCATCGGCCCAACATAATAGGGGCACGATGGACTGACCCATCGGCCCAATATTTTATAGTGGCAACCCAACATAATAGGGGGCACGATGGACTGACCCATCGGCCCAATATTTTATAGTGGCAACCCAACATAATAGGGGCACGATGGACTGACCCATCGGCCCAATATGTTTATGGTGGCAACCCAACATAATAGGGGGCACGATGGACTGACCCATCGGCCCAATATTTTATAGTGGCGACCCAACATAATAGGGGCACGATGGACTGATCCATCGGCCCAATATTTTATGAGTGGCAACCCATCGGCCAATAAGGGGCACGATGGACTGACCCATCGGCCCAATATTTTATAGTGGCACGGTGGACTAACCCATCAGCCAATAGAACTACATCGAGCTTGATCCCGATATGGGTATGTAGGCCAATCAAGATTGTTTGATTTCAGCTCAAATAAGGTAGAATAAAAGTATGATAGGATAGTCAGGTTAGGAGAATGGGTAATAAATGGGACTTCTTTTTATTTTGTTTTGAGTTATAAATGTGGCTATGGGAAATGGTCTAAGACTGTGGGAACCATTATTTTATAACTTATTACTCGGCATTTAGTAGTTTTATTTTGGTAACACCTGGCCAACAAGGCCCACAATATTGTTAAAAATGGCCGGGTCGTTACAGGTGGTATCAGAGCAAGGTTTCCCAAAAGCTCACATCTTATGACTCAAGTACCTTGTTGAAGAGTCCAATATTTATCTTTCTCCAATGGGGTATGTCATTAGTGAATTAGTGGACTCACTAACAAACCTAAGTAATCATTGAAGAAAGCAAAAAAATTTTTTTGAACATAACGGAATGTCGATGGGAACCGCAAAAGGAAGTTTCAGGAGATTCCATGTCGACTATGTAAAAATTGCAACAAGATGCATTCAGGGTTATGCAGTGAGCCTCGTCTGTGCTACAATTGTGGAAGGACGGGACACCTGCAAAATGAGTGTCGTCAGCCTCTGAAGCAACAACAAGAGCAACCTGAGGTTCCGAAGATATAGTTAATCATGATCATCCTGTTGATGTTATAATATTTCGGGGACGAAATATTTCTAAGTTGGGGAGATTGTAAGAACCGTGAAAATATGTGAACGTGAAAATATGTGAAAATTTTTATTTCAAGACTTGAACCTAAGTATTATGAAATATTATTTTCAATGAATGGATATGGTTGGTTATCAAGTAGACCGGTCACGGTTCAACGTAAAGCCAAACCCTAACCTTAGAGAAGACGTAAGGCCAAACTCTGGCATTAGGGAAGACGAACCCAACCTAGAGAATACTGATTCATGAACGGATGATGGGGTAAGAGAATTTAATAAAGGGACTCGTTGAACCTAGGGAATACCTATACATGAATAGATGTGAGAATTTAATTGAGGAACTCGTTGAAGCATATATATATAGGAGGAGGGGGTTAGGGAGAAAGGGCAGTCCACTCCTTCTTGCCTCCTCTCCAGTGCCTTTCCATTGTGGTGTAAGTATTTCATACTTCTTCTTAGTTTCTTTTCCATTAGAACTCTTACATGCATGGTTGCAACGCATAAATTCATTAGAAATACCTTGCTAAGTTGCTGGAACTTTTTGGTATAAATTGCAATAGGTCTTTGGGTGTTGAGATATTGTATGGTTGCAAATTAGATGGCAGATATGAAATTCACGTTTGACTAGTTTCAAGAAACCCTATTTTTTTAGCCGCACTGTTCAAAATCTAATAATGGACATGTCAGAATGGAACGGACAGTCCATAAATAAATATCGGCCAATAGGGGGTACGGTGGAATGGACCCATCGGCCCAACATAATAGGGGGTACGATGGAATGGACCCATCGGCCCAACTAATAGTGGTACGGTGGAATGGACCCATCGGCCAATAAGGGGTACGTGGAATGACCCATCGGCAACCTAATAGGGGGCACGATGGACTGACCCATCGGCCCAATATTTTATAGTGGCAACCCAACATAATAGGGGGCACGATGGACTGACCCATCGGCCCAATATTTTATGAGTGGCAACCCAACATAATAGGGGGCACGATGGACTGATCCATTGGCCCAATATTTTATAGTGGCAACCCATCGGCCAATATTTATAGGGGCACGATGGACTGACCCATCGGCCAATAGAACTACATCGAGCTTGATCCCGACATGGGTATGTAGGCCAATCAAGATTGTTTGATTTCAGCTCAAATAAGGTAGAATAAAAGTATGATAGGATAGTCAGGTTAGGAGAATGGGTAATAAATGGGACTTCTTTTTATTTTGTTTTGAGTTATAAATGTGGCTATGGGAAATGGTCTAAGACTGTGGGAACCATTATTTTATAACTTATTACTCGGCATTTAGTAGTTTTATTTTGGTAACACCTGGCCAACAAGGCCCACAATATTGTTAAAAATGGCCGGGTCGTTACATTTTTCATATTTTTCTCGATTTGTTTTAGGATTTATTACAAACTAGTTATTATTTTAACTCGAGTAGGAATCGAGCCAATACTTATTTACGAGTTTGCCACTAGGGATGTTTTTCTCCATCCCAACACCTTCCCCCTTCCAAAACCCTCGCTGCCCACTGGTTTGTTACCGCCGCCGACGCCGACACCGCACTACTGCCGATCAACGCTGCCCCGGCCTGCTGTGCCGCCACAACGAACCCCGGCCACCGTCTCGCCGCCACGACGCTGGAATCGCCCCACAAGTTGCGACGCTCCCCTTGTCGATTCGCCGCCATCCGAGCCACGCCGCCGCCGCCGTGACCCCGACGACCACCCCCTTGACCTCCCTGACATTTCCCCCTTACCTAGCGCGGTCGTCGAAGCCAACCGTGGGCTTGATCGGAGCGACTGATTGCCCTGACCGAACTCGACGCCACCGCCGGCAATCATCGCCGCCGCGGTTGTCCTTGCCGTCACCACCATTGGGACGAGCTCGCCGAGCCGGTGCTAACCCTTACCCCAGATTGCCCCGCCAGAACGGTCACCGGAAAACCGCCGGGATAGTCGCCGGAAAACTGCCGGAAGTTGCCGAAAAACCGGATTCACCGAAATTCGTTGGAAATCACCTGATCTTCCGCCGAATCCCTCCGATCGAACCCTATCGAACTTCGGACGCCATAGGGTGCCGAATTCGAGCCACGAATCACGCGAGGTATAATTTATTTTAACTTAATTATTTAAAAGTATTGATTATTAGAATTGCATGCTAGGATTGGTGAATTGCGTGTTATAATTATATATATAAATGTAGAATTGATTAAGGATAAAATATGAAATTTGTTTGATTGAGTGGTGTTAAAAATGGAGGCTAAGAAACTAATTAGGGTAACTAGGTAATGATCATGATCTAATGCAAACTAGCCTAAGTAGACTTGCTAGAATTGATATAGGTTGATGTGTGTTGATTGATGCGTGATGGATGTATGTGTGATATAGGATGTATGACTGCATCATGAGCGGGCGTTAGTATTTAGTTTCGATGTGTAGGTACGGAGTAGGAGCTCGCCGCCTAGGCACGAGGACACGCTTGGAGCTTCTACCAGGTCCGTTTAGGACTCGTTCTCTGTTTTACGCTATTCTACTGTGTATTTGATTTATTACATGCAGGACGTGTTAAGTGGCGTTTTATCGGATCCCACTTAACTCGGGCCATTTAGCCAACAGTTTTCTGGATTAATAACCCTCGAGGATGAGATCCCTCGAGTTTGTTTTCGAACTTCAGATCCAGCTCACGATGCCTTCGGGCCTATTGTATAAATCCCAACCTAGACCTATATATATGTATAGTTTTCGCGTTTTCAGTGAGAGATTGAATGAGGGAAATCCGACTACCGTGCTACGCGAGCGGGCACGTGTGAGTCGATAGTGGGCTCTGGAATGGTGTGCGGGCCGTTTCATTCCCGAGGGATCCTGACAACTCCACCTTTGAGTTCCTCAAACCCGGAGAAGTGTGGAGGTTCACGGGTACTACAATGCAGCGCATGTCTAGACTTGTGGTTTCAAAGGGTACTGAAGGCGCATGCCTGAGAGTACTCGGCCCCTGTACTCAGGGCCAGGAGCAATACGGAGGACGTAGAGGGCTGAGACAAATGAGAATGAATTGCCGCGGAAGAGATAGATGAAATGGCCAATGAAAGAGAATGATATGGAAAGGGGATGTTGTCGACCCGAGGGCGACGACTCCCATATATGCCCTGATGAGAGTTCTTGAGGAAGTATATGGTTTTGATTCAACAGGAGAGTTTGCTCTCCTGTGCCAGATTGATATTAGTTATTTTTCGGGCCGGTAACACTCGTTACTGACGGTTTTTCTATATATATGTAGGTGAGAAATGCGAGGGATGAAAGCTGTCGGGACTGTGGAGGAGCAGCACGGAACCGCGCACACATGTACTTGCCGCATGTAATCTATAATGATGGTGTGTTATTGCTACGTGAATGATAATTTTGATGTGTTTGTTTGGATGAATTGCTTGTTATGAAATGAACGGATAAATGTGAATGAGTAGGGAGCCTTGGAGTTCAGACTCGGCTCAGATGAAAACAAATGAGATAATGATGGGATGCCATGGTAGATTGTTATGTTTTATCGTATTTTGATAAAATATTTATATACCCTTGTTGTGGACAGGTTGGCCCCTATTGCACTTTCTAGGGAGATTCTGTCCGTTTTTCCGTAAAAATTAATGAATTTTTATTTAAATTTCTTGCTTGTTGCATGGTTTTGTTTTGCTTGCACGTCATGGCATGCATGTAGGACTGCGTTAGAACCCAATTGTTCCCATTCATGCATTTCATGGTTGCATCCCCATCTTAAGACGCCGAGGGCAGATCCGGGTCGGCTTAACCGAACCCAGTAGATTAGCGAACGGTTCGGTCGCCGGTGACATTTCCGGGTCGGTTCACGGGTGAGCCAAAACGGGGTGTTACATTGACACATGGAAGACATTATGCACAGCTGATAGGTTGTAAAGACCGTGAAATAAAAAAACGCAGAACGCGGTTCGGGAAGGACCGAACGTGTTATATCCAATACCCGGTAAATTCTACCCGGTTAATTATTATATTTTATTATTTACCCGGTTACCCGGTTAAATATTTTATTCTTTACCCGGTTACCCGGTTAAAGGAATAAAATACGGGTGTTGGTGTGTTTTCACATACCCTAGCCATTTTTGGTGAAGGGACGTCATTTTTCATTTTATAAATTGTGAGGGGGCGTCATTACGCTCTCATCTTCTTCTCCTCTTCCTTACCGGAGCCGGCATCTTCCTTGCTTGGGTATCCTTCCTATCTCCCTCTTCTTAATTTTCTTGCATGCATATTTTTAATTGATAGTAAGCTTGTTAATCATGGGAATTAAAGTTGTAAATCAACAAGAAAAGAACTAAACTGAACTGAAATTGGAATCCCGTCCATGGCCGAGTAGCCTGAAACTTTGGCAAGATGGGCGACCGTAAGAACAATTGCAAGGCAGTCCCTCACACCCCGACGACCTCTCTTGCTGCTGGCTCGAAGGGGGGCTCGCCACGTCCCTGGTTTTCCGGTGGGTGGCGGAATTGCAGCTGTGAGGGGCGGAGTTGCAAGGGTGACGGAAGTGGCGACGTTCTGCTGCAATTGATGCTGTAATGGAAGCTTCAGAGGGGTAAACACCGGTTGTGCTTCGTCGACAGCATCATGGGTTCCATCACAGTAGTTCAGGCCGCCGGAACAATCCACTACAGACCACCTTCTCGCCGGAATTCATGGCAGCGACGTGCAGAAGTGGGGAGGACGACCATACTCCATGCAACGTCCAAAGGTGGCTGATCCTTACTGTTTTGAGGCCAGCCTGAGGTCGTGGAACATCTGAATTGGAGCAAGGTGCAAGAAAGGAGGGGTCTTGAGGCTGGGAGAAGAAGAACAGGCCAGGAGTTGGGCGCCATGGTGCAGCACATGGTCGTCTTGGTTAACTGCTGTAAAACACGCACTTTAGGCTTCCAATTGGTTGCTGGAGAAGGTTGAAGTTGAGGGAGGACGTGATTCTGGGTTTGGGTGCCAAGAAAAGGGGTGGAGAAGAAGGGCGTGGTCTGGTTTTGGTGCTGGTTTGGTGCAGAGAAGAGTGGCGACGGGAAGAAGAAGAAGAAGAAGGAGGAGGAGGAGGGTGGCAGTTTTGTAAATATGGGTTGACTCGATACCGACTCGAGTTAAAAATAATACGAACACGTAATAAATCTTTAAAGATAATTATTTTAATGGGTTATTAAACTATAGTCGGGTAGCAATCACTCGCGTCGAACCTAAATAGCAATAATGAAAATAAATAAAGTTCGAAACTTTATTGAGTCGAATAATTTAAAATAATTGTATTAATAATATTTTTGAATAATACAAATTATTTTAAATAATTTAATCGAACAACTTAATTAATTAAATTGCTATAAATAATAGTAGCGATAAAAAAATTATAACCGTAAACTAAATCATCAAGATCGGGGTTAAGTAATTATCGTCGCAAAGGAAAATTAAATACTTGTTTATTAGTAATAATTATTTTATCAATTGTTAGGTATTATTTATGATTTAGATAATTAATTTAAAATGTAAAGTAGGACTTAAATGATTAAATCACCTGAATAATTTAATATTTAATATTGTTGAATTTTAATAGTGATATATATATTAGTCATTTAGTTGCATGCATTCCTACTCGAATAAAATTATACTTATGTATAATTTTATGTTCTCGTTCAGATTAGGATCATTGGTCGCAGCTGCGAGTTCGAAATATCTAGGTCCGTATAATCATTTGAAATGTTGTACTTTCCCTTGTTGGCAGCCCTGGTCGGCCTGAGCCCAGATTCGACCACCATGCGCTGTAACGCAATCGGGGTCAAGGAATTGACTCAGTCTGACACGGGGCCGCACCTTTAAAATTACTATGTGTGTCCGTATAATTATTTGAAATGTTATATTGTCCGTATAATTATTTGGAATGTTGTATTGTTCGTATAATTATTTAAAATATTATATTTTCCCAAACTGGTATAACTATATAAAATGTTGTATTTTCTCAAATTGGTAGCCTTTGTCGGCACTAATCTCAGAATGAGCTGGAAGACGATTTTTAATCTCAGAATGAACTGGGAGACCATGACTAATCTCAAAATGAATTAGGAGACCACCTAATCTCAGAATGAGCTGGGAGACGTTTTCTAATCTCAGAATGAGCTGGAGACAATTTCTAATCTCAGAATGAGCTGGGAGACAATTTCTAATCTCAGAATGAACTGGGAGACCATGACTAATCTCAAAATGAATTCGGAGACCACCTAATCTCAGAATGAGCTGGGAGACAATTTCTAATCTCAGAATGAACTGGGAGACCATGACTAATCTCAAAATGAATTGAGTGAGACCACCTAATCTCAAGAATGAGCTCGGAGACATTTTCAATCTCAGAATGAGCTGGGAGCGACTTTTACTAATCTCAGAATGACCTGAGAGACAAATTACTAATCTCAAAATGATCTGAGAGATAATTACTAAAGACTTGTGAAACTATAATAAAAACCGGGTGAAATGATAATAGGGATTTTATTGACTTGTTTCATTTAATTATGCGGCTTAGTAGTTTTATCACTAACGCGGAATTGCCTCTGCAGGTGAGCAGCTTTGGACTAAAGAATAGAAGTGTGGTTGGTGGTTCTTTTACCAACCCAGGTGTGGTGAATCAATAATAAAGTTGGACTTCCTTATTATTCTGTTGTGTTATAAATGTGGCTATGGGAAACGGTCCGAGACTGTGGGGACGGTTATTTTAAATTTTAGAGAACATGATTTATTGTTATGATTTATATTATATGTTGCAAGACGTATTTGCTGTATTTAAATTCATGTTCTGGAAGGTTACATTTACATTAACTATATTTTTAAGTAACACCCGGTCCGGTTCGGGCGGGTCGTTACAGGTGGTATCAGAGCCTGGTTTCCCATTAGCTCATATTTTATGACTCAAGTACCTTGTTGAAAAGTCTAATAATTATCTTTTCCCACTGTGTTGTGTTATTAATTAACAAATTCATTTGCTACTAATAAACCTAAGTCATAACTAAAAATACTAATAACCATGATAGTTCGACGTTTTAGATGGCAGGCACTTGTA